>RWGY01000035.1:1056552-1354573 GCA_007726485.1 Eragrostis curvula | reverse complement strand
TTTCGATGGCAAATAAGAGAAGAGTATAATTTTCGATGGCAAATAAGAAATTTGCTCAAAGGTAAATTGGTAGTTATCTCATATTTGATTTCCATTTCCACATGCATATTTGAATTTCCTCAATTGCATTCCTGCATTTCACTTGCATATTTGATTCTTACCCATCATTTTGCATATTTGAATTCTCCCTCGACATGCATTTCCATTGTTTGCATGTTTGAATCTTTCCGACTTATGTTTGGGATTTTTCAAACCACAATGCATTTACATATATATTGGAAAATGAGTTTGAGGCAATCCTTTTATGGAAAATGTTTTGAGCAAAATTTTGGAGGAATTTTGGCACAACTCCCTCTGGCTTTCCAACACATAGCCATCATGGGGTTGTCAACCAAAATTGGACTTCATTTCATTATATTTGTTTCAGAGTGCTTGATGCCTTCACTTTCATTCCACTCAAGCACTCTTTTCCAAAATTTTCACTCTTGCATTTCCCGAGAATTTTTATTGTTTGCCCCAAGTTCAAGAAAAAGATTTTTTTTTCTCCTTTTGGTTTTTCCATTTGAATAATTGGAGTTTCTCCAAAATAAAGTCCCTCCTTGTTGGAATCATTCTCCAACTCTTATTTTGTTCTTTTTTCTCCGTAAAAAAAAATATCTGAGAGAATAAGTTTGGTAAAATTTAACTTGAGCCAACCGTTTGGAAAATGCTTTGAGCAAAAGTTTTGATGGAATTTGGCACAGCCCCCTTGACTTTAAAGCATATAGCCATTGTAGGGCTGTTGCCCAAGTTGAACTTCATTTCTTTTTATTTGGATGCAATGGTGTTTGGGATTCTTCAAGTTCATCCCTTCCGCACTCAAGCATCCTTAAAACAAAATTCTTGCTCTCGCATTTCCCCAATTTTCCACGAAGTTTTGTCTCAAGTTTAAGAAAAAGATTTTCTCTTTTCTCTGGTTTTCTTATTTGCATAGTTGGAGTCCTTCAAAAATAAACTTCTTCGATCTTCGGTCGTCTCCAACTCTTCTTTTTTCTTTAGAAAATTATTCTCAAAGAAAAAAAAACAATTTTGAGACAAAACCTTTTGGCTTTCCGTCTCGAAGTTAAGAAAAAGATTTCCCTTTCTCTTCTTTTCTATTTGTTCAATAAATTGAGTTGCGATTAAAAAAAAAAAAAAGAAAGACAACCTTGCAAAGGCAACAGACGGGAAATCCATTTGGTTTTCACTAACGTAACCCGTGCTCGAGTTCGCTTTTGTGTTCTTGCTCTTATGTGCAGCCAGGAAAAAGGCCAATAATCAGCTCATCAAACACGTTGAAGAAGGCGACAAGTTGAAACACAAGTCACCCCCGACGTGACACATACTCGTCCTCTTCCATTGAGCTCATGCCTAATGTGAGAAGGTTGGCATGAAGAGCCTCACGAAGATCCCATGGAGGAGGACCATGATGAAAACAACACGTCAAGACTTCTCTTCGACACCAACCTTGTCTTGGTGTGCGAAAAGAAGGATTCTCAAGAGCTGAATAAGAATTGCAGCCATGCGAGTGCCACCACCGTTATGACACTTAGTGGCACCAAAATATGGAAGACAAGATCGTCACTTCATAGCCACGCTGCTCAAAAACCCAAAATGACTGTACGCCCTACTACCACAACCACTTGGGGCTCAACCACAAAGCAAGGGCCGAGAGCAAAGAACAAGTGTGGGGGGAGGTTCCCTCCCCCCACAAAGGTAACTTGTATCGCAACTTGTATCCTTTTTCTTCCACCTTGAAAATGTCAAAATAAAATAAAAATTATAAAATTAAAATCAAAATAACACTTGAAAAAAAAAATAAGTAAGCTAGGTGCTTCTTCTCTCTTTTATTTCAAACACATAAGGCACCTAGAGTCTAATTCAATAAATCTAGGCTCCCCGGTCTTTAACCCCGGTAGAGTCCTCTTTGTCTTTGCTTTGTTTTTGTTTGTTTTGAATAAATAAAGCAGGTACAAGAACAAGTGTGGGGGGAGATCTCTCGAGTTCTTCATCACGCACACATTCGAGATCTCCCCCACCAACATGATGCACAACCTCGCACTGATCGATCCATAAAAGAGTGGAGCCACCGGGACAAGAAAACAAATTTGGGTCGAACCTTTGTTTTGATCAAACATCCCATGGTCCACTTGGCCTCCACTTCACCTAAGGCGATGGTTTGCGCATCCTCTCTACTCCATCCCCCCAATTCATGAGTTAAAACAATCTTTTGAGCCAATCACTAAAATTTAACTCAAGAATAAAATGAACGTTGCTGTTCCCTCAACATACATGCTTCTAGTTGGTTGGCCTGCATACTCTTTATTCCTCGCATCATATACTGTTGCTTGTGAACACCAATCTCATAGGAAACCATGTTTATCTAAGTTGTTGGCGAATGTGATATGGTTGGATGAGATGAATCTTGCTTCTCCTGCATAGAGTGCTTGGGTATTTAACTTGCAAAAATTAAAATCTATAGCTCTATGCTCCTCGATGATCTTATATTCCTACCAAAGCCATATGTTGATCACATTGCAAAACCTACACACATATGCTGCTTGTCATTGCATTGAGCTTTATCAAAATTGTGTGACCCTAGTGAGAAACTTGTCATACTCTCTTGATCAAGATCACGTACACTCCACCTCACATGCTAAACTTCTACACTGGAAGTTAAGCAATACCACCGTCCATCCACCAAAATAAGTACTCCACAAAATTATTGTTACCTTTCTCTCTCTCTCTCTCTCTCTCTAATTATCATTGGAGACATGGCTATAAAAAAAAAGAAAAAAAAAGAAGAAAGAATAATCCCTGCTCATACAAAAGTAGAGTATGATGAAAAAAAGAGAGAAGGGATATTGTTGAAAAAGAAAAAAAAAAAGAAAGAAAGAATCATAGCCATGTCCTCCTCAAACATTCAAAAAGAGAAAGAGAGAAGGAACGCAAAAAAGGAGTACAATTTCCACCACACCACCCTCATACACACTTGCACATCTTGATCACGGTTGTATGACTTGCATTCTCCATGGATCCACTCTTTTGGTTTGGCAAAATATGTGATACAAGTATGCCTCTCTTTCATACCCTACCAAGCTCCACATAAAGCCTTTTGTAGAAGTAGGATGAAAAGAGGCAAATCCAATGCCTTGGTAAGGAACCATACACATTGAGCGATTTGAGAGTGATCATTTGAAGAGTATGAGCTATGTTTTTATTTTGAAAATCTATCAAAAACCCAAGTTACTCAGCAGAGGGAGTTATGATGACTTGAATCTAGACCGTTCCATTCCTCAACCGCCCAAGATGACATGGTAGACACATCAAAAGTTCACGGGCACAGGTATGGCTTGGAATAACTTGTATGCTAGCATCATACCAATGGAAGTCGTGTTCCACCTTAGTCCTTCAAACTTTACTCGAGGACGAGCAAAGAGCTAAGTGTGGGGGATCTTGTTGACGGTCCTTACGACCCATTTTTACCGTCAACTTTATGCACCTTAAGGAACCTAACACTATCACCAAGGGTAGACATAGGGCTTATTTCTGACAAATTCCACTAGTCTCGGTGAAATTATGAGTGCAGGTGTATTTCACATCAAAAGGAGGGAAAACACATCATGAAGACCACAAAAGACCACTCTGAGAAATCAGCATTTTCAGCCCATCAAGACATGGACCAAAAAAGGCTACAAAACCTATCCAAACTGGACGATAGCACCAAGGCCCATCACCACAACACAAAGGAGAACCACCCCGCCAAAGCCCAAGGCCAAAGGGACCAAGGGGGGTCGGCCGACCTGCTACAGTGGGGTCGGCCGACCTGCTACAGTGGCCAATCTGGCCCAGATTTCTCAGGCGGTTCCCCACCGACGTGCCAAGGTCGGTTCCAGGTGCTATCAATGCAATTAATGCTCGGAACCGCCTCAATTCCACCGACCTTTGAGGGCTATATAAGGAGGGGTACCCACCCTCCTCTCAAGATAACACACATTGACACCAAGAGGAATCCAATCTCTAGCATTAGACTAGTCTCTAGGCTGTAGAGGATTAGAGGGAGAGTTTGGTAGAGGAGAGGGCTGCCCTCCTTTTTGTGAGGACTTAGCCCAATCTTGTATCTTGAGGATACTTGCTAATAATATATTGTTCGTCGTTCGTTCATCGTTCGTTCGTCGTTCATCTCATATTAAGTAAGTATCAAGGTCCACCTCAATAGAATTATCTTCTTTATTCCTCATGCCTTATGATTGTACTAGTATGATGATCATGTGCTTTCTATGTGGTTATTATCTAGTCATGATTGGTTGCTTCATGCTTGACATGCCTTTATTCATTCGTTTATGTCCTTACACTCGATTCATGCATGAAATGGTGAGACATGCTCAGGCCCATGACTTGTTAATCCGTAGGGTTAGAGTTATGTGCGATATAGATCGTAGCTTGTTAATCCGCAGGGTTAGAGTTACGCATGTCTCACCCATTGACTTGATGATCCGTAGGGTCAGAGTCATGCATGTTCTAGCACTTGATCTGTTGATCCGTCGGGTCAGGATTAGGTGTACTCTTATTCCCGACTTGATGATCCGAAGGGTCAAAGTCCCGTGGGAATCAAGAGTACTGTTTAGCAATGTGAGCGTGGTGCTTAGGTTGATAAACAGCTTTGGGTGTTTGGTTGTCTGCTTGAACAAGAGAAGGTCTGGCAGTGAGGACTTAATTGCCTTATTGTCACGTGACCCTAGGACTGGCATTGGGGACTTAATCGCCCTAGTGCCACGTGTCCTAGTAGGGGGTTTGCCGGTAGGTGGTGACAGCCCTGCTGTGCCTAATCCTCTTTGTTCTATGGTAGATAGCCTTGATTGCCTGGTAGAAGGAATGCCGGTAGGTGGTGACAGCCCTGCTGGTTACCCCCCTTGTTCCAGGTTGACATAGAGCTTAGACTTGTATGTGTTGCATTAGCAGGAATATAAGAAGTACATAAGGACCCATCTCGGCTCTCTTCTTAACCCCGCTTAGCCTAGGCTTAGTTCTAGTGTTAGATTGGATTGCTCTGGTTGTGTTGTCACACTATCCCTACCATATTATTATCCTTACCCCTGTTTAGACCTTGGTACATTATTAGTTATGTGATTATGAACTTTGCTATCTCGTAAAACCACCGCCTTCCCTGTGGAAAATACGATACCCTTGAATACTCACGGGTGAAGTGCTACAACGGTATTCTCCGTGCGCTTGCGGATTTATCTGTGACCGTAAGAAATACCAACACATGGCCAACTTATTCAACTCAAGGATGAGTATCTCTGTTATAAACTTGGTACCTTTGAGAAGTAGGCATTGTAGCAACTCCTGATCAACAACCTAAAGTCATGCTTCTTGCTCAGGACGAGCAAGGGGTAAGCTTGGGGGAGTTGTTGACGGTCGTTACGGACCAATTTCAACCGTCAACTAGCTCAATAAATAAGAAGGATTGGACATTTCTTACACGTATTTTATTTAGAAATAATCTATTTCCACATGTACCTCTAGATTTTAGTGTGCAGGTGGAATAAGGGAGAAATCCGGGTGAAACCATGCCCCAAGGCGACGAAACAACACTTTTACAAACTCGACGTTCGCCGCGGGAATACAACTCCAAGACAAAAGGCCAAATATCGTCAAAGTCCAACACAACCAAGGCCTAATGCACTTGGACCAGAGAAGTAGACCCAGAGGGGGAGCCACCTGCCAAAGCCCAGCCCAGGAGGGGCCAGGCACAGGTCGGCCGACCCCCCCTGGCCAGGTCGGCCGACCTGGCAGGGTGGCCCCCTGGGCCCATCTTTTTGTGGCGGTTTGTAACCGACCTCTGGAGGTCGGTTCCCCCTGCATTAAATGCCACCGACCTCGGGAACTGCTTCAAAGTTGCCGACCTTCAAGGACTATATAAGGAGGGGTACCCCCCCTCCTTTCAACACACACACACACACACACACACACACCACAACAGAAGGATCATTCCTTCCTCTCCTCACGCTAGAGCTAGAGACTCTTCTAGGTAGTGCTAGGCTGAGTAGTGGGCTGCCTCATTGCTCCCAAAGTCTTGTGGAGAATTGGGTATAGCTCTTGTATCCTCTCTTTGTAAGACTTGTTCTTCGTCTAATGGAATACATTCGTTCGTATAGTTGTTATGTGCTTAGTAGTTTGATCATGATCTTGCATGAATATTCATCGTTCGTTCATGTTTGTTCATCGCTCGTTCATGTTTTTTCATCGTTCGTTCATCGTTCATCGATGATCGCTAGTAAACATACATCGAGCGTTCCTTGTTCGTTCATGCTTGATTATCGATTATTCTTGCACGTACTTAATTGATCGTCGTTCGTCGCTCGTTCTTGAGCGACGAACGCTTATGCATAACTTAGTGCTTGCTTTGACCCTTTTGTTTAACTCATGCTAGTTAGGCTAGTTGTTCTTATGTTTTGGCATCGGGCTCTCTGTCCTGCAAAGGTGCTCTAGATTTATCACCCCGTCGATCCGAAGGGTTGGGGGTGCCTCGAGGGATCTAGAGTTGTGGTTAGTGACGCCGGCATGGTGCTGGGGTTGTCTCTCCACCCTTGAGTATGTGCGTGTCCCACGGTTTGTAGAGGTAGGTGGCAGGAAGTGACAGCCCTGTCCATCCAAAGGAACCCTCCACGTTCGGGCACGGCATAGGAGTATGTAAATGCGCCGGAGTCGCGGGGCAGACCCTGCGTATGCCGGACCTCCCGAAGTTGCCTAGACATAAGGCGCTTGCTTGCGCTTGCATGATCTTAGATGATAGGTAGAGGCCTTGCACGCTATATGAATGTTGTACTTTAGGAGTAGTAGCTCACTAGTCTAACTTAGCATTGCTTAGAATTGTCTCTCGCCTTTTATTAGAGAGAGTGGGATACCTTTGTGTGTGTCACACTATCCTCAACTATTGAACCTTACCCCTGTTTTGGAATGTGGTTATATCATCTATCATTTGTAACACCATGAACATAAGTACTCTTGTCAACCATGTCTTCCCTTGGGAAAATATAAATACGATACCCTTGGAATACTCTCGGGTGAAATGCTACAACGGGTTATCCGTCCGCTTGCGGATATTCAATTAACATGATAAACCTTATAATACATATCTAGTACTTGTTACTAGACGTGAATTATTTGGTTAATAGTGCAAGTGACTCAAACCATAACCCCCGGCGTCTCCCGCGGTCGCGTATTTTCTGCGTGACCGTAAGAGACGCCAACAGCAGGGTCATCTATCAGGTGCTTCTCTGATTGGATTGAGCACGAGCCAAAGGAAAAATGGTCATTGTTGTACGATACAGATGGTTGTAGGTATAGAATAATAACAACAAACTTGGCATAGGTGTACCACTGGGTTATTCGTGGTTTCAGAGGATTGCCTCTTGTTGCAATAGTCGAGGG
Source organism: Eragrostis curvula (assembly GCA_007726485.1). Lineage (NCBI taxonomy): Eukaryota > Viridiplantae > Streptophyta > Magnoliopsida > Poales > Poaceae > Eragrostis > Eragrostis curvula. The sequence goes on along the minus strand of RWGY01000035.1, from coordinate 1,347,118 downwards.
GATTTTGCATGGGATGTGCAAGTACTTTCGTGAAAGACATGCAGCTGCTTGTCACTATGGCCGACAACAGGTTGCTATTTTCATCATTCATGACAAGTTACATGGAGAAAAAGATTAAAAAGGCAAATTTTCACCGTGCTCGACCTATGGGCACAACAGAAAATCGTTTTGAGATTCTTTGTAGAGACAGGGGCCGTCGTGGTGGCAACCGCGAGAGGACAGTACAAGAGTGCATTGTCCGCAATGAGTCATGCACATGTTCATGCATGAAGCCAAAGCTCCTACACAGGCGATGCTCACATGTTCTAGCAGCTTGTTCACTTACAAATTTGGCCCCCAAGCGTTATGTATCGCAATATTTTTCAAAGGAGGTTGTTGTTGGCGGTTCTTATGCGTAATATTAATTTTCATTAATTCCGCAAGCGCACGGAACACCATTGTAGCATTTCACCTTGGAGTATTCCAGGGTTATCGTATTTATATTTCCGCGGGGAAGTAGAACGATAGGAAGTTGAAATGTAACAAAGTAAATACATATTGTGTGAAATAACGATACATTACTTAAGACGGGGGTAAAAGGGGTACATGATATATGGGTGGCACTCACCATATAATCCAAGAATATAAATAGAGAGTAGAAGTTACATTGGGAGAACAACAAGATAGAGACAAAGATTCCTATGTATTGATCTTACATCTATTTACTTCTAACAATTAGTTCTACAAGGTTATGTACTATAGTTACGGTTATGCACACTCAAGTCATGTTGTTTCAGAGCACGGCCATCGTGCCAAGGTTGGAACTGAACCCCAATACTGCAGGTTCCCCTTGGGATCTAACCGCTATTGAAAACCCGGTTGGATTGCCTTTGAACGTGGCGGATTGCAGAGGCCTGAACACGCCTGTCACACATGGAGCTACCGTCCTCTGTAAAGACAAACGCCAATCGTGCATAGGTATAGCTCTAAGCACCCCGCTTACAACTATCCTAGAGGAACTATCCTTGATCGAGAGAATAGCCTTATCTAAGAATGTAGCACAGCTTTCACTAAGCGCGAACTCCATTTCGGCAAAGCACTCACTCGTACTACTTAGACACAATCACGAAACCCACAACAAGACTCTTATGAGCACTAGCGTAACTAAGTAAATAAACTTAAATAGAAAATAATTACTAAAAGAAATAAATAAAGAATAAACTAAATAATTATAGAAATAATTATATAAATAAGAAAAGAATAATTATACAAGAGTTAAGATACAAGAACAAAACCGAAACTCCGAGAAGACTTCCGGAACCTCGAGAAGAGCTCTCACTCTACTCTACTCTACTCTAACTCCCAAATAATAACTCTACTTCTACAAATGAGTAATGGATCTCTTGGATCAGTGAGGTGCGAGTTGCTCCATGCGGACCCCAGGGGTATTTATAGGGTCCTTAGGACAGTGGGGCTTATATAGCCAAAGGAGACTTGGCGGGGCCGCCAAGCCAGGCCGGTCGGCCTAGTAGGGGGGCCGGCCGGCCGCCCACTGTGGCGGTTGGCCACCGCCTCTTCTGTGGACGCTCCAGATTGCCTCCTGAAGTCGGTCCGAAGGTCGGTTACTTTGTGGGGGCGGCAGAAGTGGAGTGAGGGCCAAGTTGAGGCCCAAACAGCCCACCATCTGGAATGTCGGTGGAATTCTACCAAGTGGGCTTTGGTTTCTGCGTGTTTGGCCTGTTTACAACCCACTGGAAGAAGACCAGGGTCAATGGGCGACAAGTGGGGCCGGCCGGCCTGCCTTTTCCTTGGTTCAGGCCTATTTTATTCCATAATTCGCTCCTGCATCCAAATATCACCAAAACTCATGGAAGTAGGTTAGTTCCTAACTACTATGCACAGAATCTTGATGAATAGCCTTTATTTACCGATATGTTGGAGGTCGAAATGGCGATATAACGATTGTCAACAGTTGTCATGATGACATGGAATGCAGAGATCTATGGGTTTGCTATATTTGGTACATTCACAAACAACCCTGGTCGTAACTACCTACGTGGTCCTGATAAGGAAAAATTGAGGCAGAAGCGTGGTCGTCGCAAGTCACGGCGTATTAGAAATGATATGGATGAGTCTGAGACAGGAAGACTGGAGGACAGATGTACGAAATGTGATGGGACCGGACATACCTACAAGAAGTGCACGGTAGGAAGACAACAGAGGGAGCAGCTGAAGCAGGCCCTTCCGGGAATCCACAAGATGGTCGTCGTCCTCGTGCACGTCGTGGAGTAGCAAGGATGGATGGAACAGCTCATTGAAGCATTATTGTTCTTTACCCTAGGTTGATCCATGTTGTTGTATGTGAAGTAACGTCTGTAATGCATTTCGTGTTGTGTATACTATGTCATTCTAACTAAGTTATTATCGACATTGTATTTCCTGTTGTAATATATTGTGAGACCTTGAGTTGTAATGCGACTAGATTCCTATTATGTGTATGTTATTTGCTGATTTTACAAGCAACGTGTATAGGTATGGCGACCGGGGACGGAGCTGAGTTGGAGTTACTGGACTCCAGTTTGGACCGTCGGCACCGGTCCTACTTGAGTGCCGTTACTGCAGCCGAGCTTCCTGTTCTACGCCTGAGGGTACCTCTGGAGCTGTTACGGTTAGACGATTGATGGATTCCGAGGTATGCATCATTATGTGTTCAATTTTTTGTTTACTTGTTTCAAATTTTGGTCGGAAACTAATCACTTTAACTTTTGCAGGTTACGGGCAGCTGGACTCCTACCACTTTGTAGGCTTGTTGAGGCCACCGGGCCTGACGAGCAGGCCGATCCTGCCAGATGGTTTTCCTACGACCGTTCTCTGCTAGCTGCACTAGTGGACCGCTGGAGACCTGAGACTAACACCTTCCACTTCCCTTGTCGGGAGATGGCACCGACACTTGAGGATGTGTCGTTCTTGCTTGGAGTACGCACTGTTGGTCAGGCGATCTCCTCTCCCGACGTGCCAGACACTTGGCGGCACGAACTTCTTGTCCGCTTCGAGGGTATCGTTCGTGCGCCAGGTGCTCCACCGTACCGGACTATTCCTGGTGACCAGCACCACGGGCCCACGAAGAAGTGGCTACTACAGTTTCAGGTAAAGTGATTCATCATGTCGTACATTTCATTTACATGTTCAATTTTTGATACCTATAGGTAACATTTGTTTTTGTGTCTTGACATGCAGTCGGACTACATTCACCCGGAGGCAGATGAGGCCACTGTGTCGAGGCACTTGGAGGCGTACCTCCTTTGGTTGTTTGGTTGGATCATGTTCACAAGTTCACACGGGAACTCTGTGGGCAAGCAGCTGATCCACTTTGCTCGTGAGATTGCGGACTCACCGCTTGATGCTGTTCCCCAGTATAGTTGGGCTTCTGCTATCTTGACAGTGACGTACCGAGGCCTTTGTGACGCGTGCACAAAGGCGGACCCCAACGCCATCCTTGCTGGTTGCCTATTGCTCCTCCAGATGTGGGCATACGAGCGATTCAGTATCGGACGTCCACACATGGACCTGTCGACATACGGAGGAGTTTTCTACGGTGACAGCGAGGAGGACGGCCCAACCATGGGCTCCTTGTGGTGCCGACGTCGGGTTAGTTCTTCTCACTTGGCGTGATTTTCTACACTTTCATTCCATTGTGTACATCTAATTGATTTGTTTTATTTCTATGCAGCCTACTTGGGCAAACCTGCAGGTTCACAAGGCTTATCCTGAGTACGTTTGGGAGTTCGATAGGATTCGAGGAGACGAGGACGTGCGTTGGACACCTTACAGCCCAGAGGACGTTGCTGCTCGAGCACCGGCTGGGTTGTCGACGTTCTGCACGCTCGACAGCGAGTACTGGCTTACGCGGAAAGCCCTCGTCTTCGACATCTTCGTCGAGGAGTACTCACCTCACCGGGTGATGCGCCAATTCGGTCGTCACCAAGCATTCCCGTTGACGGTTCCTCGTGTTGTTACGCCGTCAGCTCACTCATAAGTTATTCAACTATGAAACATTTGGTTTTTTTCTGTCTAATTCCACTCTTTATGTAGTTACACGCGGAAGGGGCAAGCGGCAGGCACCAGTTGGTAGACACGTATGGAGCCGTGGGTGGTACAGTGGGCCTAGGCGTTGGAGGACGTCATACAAGAGACGAGGTCGTTCACCTCTGAGGCTTACGAGGAGTACCTACGTTGGTACATCCCTCGCACACAGACCATGGTCACGCACACACCCACGGTGCGACAAAGCCACACCCCGACCCTGAGAGACACGTACCCGCCCCACAGGGACCAGGCCTCGTCGCTGGCGGTACGATCCTTACTAACTTATTTCTTTGTAATCGTTTTCTGTTATATGTCAATACTCATTTTAAACTCGATGTCCTCTTAATAGACTGATCTAGCACAGCGGATCGCCGTGGAGTCGGGATCAGTTCTACAGCGCATGAGGCAGGGCATTCAGCTTACCAGACAGGAGATCTCCCTTGCGATGAAGAGGATCTACGACACCGCCACGGACATTGTCAAGCTCAACTCTTGCACTTCCTGTTGTGGGCATACCGATGCCGTCCCGCACCCTTCTCAATCAGCACCTAGGGCGGAGCGACCTATGTTTCAGCATCCGGCCTACACTCCTAGGACTGCAGCACCACCTCCTCCTCCTCCGGTGTTCACAACAGGTCAAACCCTATACTATTTCGTTCAAATGATTATTTCTATATAACAATCATGATTTCCTTACTGACATGTCTCATTCATTATGCGCAGGTACAAACTATAGTGGTTGGCGACCAACCGGCGATGTTGCAGGCTTGTCTTCGCAGGTGCCACACATGGCTCCAGGTAAGGTCTACTACTAAGTTTTCCTCATAGTATAAATTATTGTTAGCTTTTGCATAACAATTTTCTTCTTATAGGGTCTGAGATGGATGACTATGACTATGACGACGAGGAGGTCTCCGGACACCCGGAGCGTTATGGCCGACTGTCACACCCCAAAATTTCAAATTTTGTAATGTGACTTAAATTTCACTAAATTTTAAAACTTTTTGGAATAGATTAAAATTTTCCTAGATTTATTTTGGTTGTTATCATTTTTTAGGCAAAGTAATTATTTTCTAAATAAATTAAATTAATATAGGTTATATATATTTCTTTGTTGCATTCATGCTGGTTAGTATGCATTAGGTTTTTATTGTGTGAGAACTGAATTTCAAAACTCGTTAGAGATCTTGTAGTTCGGTTTAGTTTTAGAATAACGAGGATAATAATCATATTCCTAACTTAGGCCTAATCTCGGCCGAGTTGTTAACTTATTCTTTTCTTACCTTTTCTCTATCTGCATGCAACAATACTATGCAATCAAAATATCTCCACCCTTTATCTTATCTCGTTGTTCCCTTTTCTTTTCTCTCCTATAGCTTTCTTAATTTCTTTTTATCATATCGTGGCCCAAAGTATTGTACAACCAAGCCATAAAAGCATTGTGCTTCTTCCTTGCCATTTTGTTACCTGCTCATTTTCTCTCATTTGTTTCTATGCAAACAAGATACCTGCATGCGACTCGATTTCATTTTTCAATCTTCTTTTCTTTCTCTTTCTACCATATATCATGCAGCTGATCTTTTCTTGAGGCCCATAATCTATATATTTGTCTCTTTTTCTTTCTTCCTCGACGAGATCCGACCACCCACACCTGCACCTCAATGAGTCGCCACCGCGCATTGCCGTCACATGCCCTCTTTCAGTCCACTACAAGTGAACTCCAATCTTTTGTTACTTCTTCTTACCGTGACTTACATGTAATCTACACACCAAGTCTATCTGCACTGAATGTTGCAACTTGTGTATCCAACTATTGTCTAGACTTGCTATTATATTTTACCCTTCCCTCTTTGCCCTCTCTTTACCTGCAAGCTAGTTACAAAGAAGCCATGGCAAATCATTGTCATTGTCTAGACGTTCTCTTCTTTTTGCTGCACTTTGCTTGAAAACTAGCTACAACCTCTTCAATTTAGCTTCAACCTCCAGCTATAGCTCAAATGCCTTGGCCTTCTGTCGTGTCTTGATCATCAATTAATCTTTCAAGCAACTCATGGTGATGTTAGGGAAGCATGTCAACATGGTTCTTGCCAAATCCCACATATCTTGTATCTCATCAACGGGATCTTACTATTTTGATCATTCCTTATTTCTTTTTCTCTCCATCGGTTTGCACCCAACCGTTTCATTCATTTGTTTATTTTCTATCTATCGTGACTTACTTTGTAACCTACATACGTAGCCGTATTAGAACCCAATGTTGCACCACAGTTGGTGTTCACCCTTGTCCATCAAGAAAAATCAGTGTTCAGATTCCTATCTCGCCTCTCTTATGGAAATCGGGTCTTCCTGTCATCTGTCTCTATCCCTCCAAGCTCCTCAACATTGTCTTCCGACTCCGTCCCACCGATGTGTGCATCTCTCCATGCATCGTTGCTTTGGAGAACACACTGTTACGATAGGATCCTACAAATCCTCTGCACTTCTCTTGTTATCCCTTCTATCACTATAACCTAATAGCATTCAAATTCAACTATATTCACCCATTCAATCAAAGCATCATGTGTTCTTATTTATCTACTTCCAGCCATATATATACCACCAACAAATCTGTTTATCCATTCTATAAACTCTTTACCAGTCATGGTACCTCGTGGCCTTTGTATTGGCGTAACCATGCAATGATATTATATTATTTTAATTACCAAATTTATGTTGATGCAATGGCAGGTGCACATGTCATTTGTACACAACATAAGGTTGGATGCTAAAATAATGCATATATCACTTGTGCGTCTTATGTCTTATACCTAGTCAATAATCTTTCGTATCATTTAATTATAATCCCTTGGCATGTCCCCTTTCCCCTCCTTTATCTTCACTTGACTTGTCAAGATCTTTTGGCTACGCTTGTGATTCCAATAACCAACTCAAAATCGCACCTCACCTCACCTCTATGCATATTCGTTCTGACCCCATGAGTCATGCTATTTCCTTTTATAACGTCACCTCTCATCTTCTATACATTCATTCATGTCGACATGATGTTCTTCACATTCTACACCCAAGATATGATTCCATCCACATTCATACCACTTACCGTTTTCTCACAAAAGGAAAGAAAAACATTATTTAACGCTTGATAATGCACTTTTCTTCCTAGTCCACATTTTCCTTTCATTAGGACACCATCTTGACATCGCCTAGGAATACCTGGACTCCTCTCCACGTCCTCCCCATGGCCCCAAGCCCTCTTGGGCCAAATGCTAAGGCAGCCCACCACCATATATCAACTCCCCCATCGATTTCCTTGCGTTTGGGCCGAGGCCCACCTTTCCTCACCCTCCCCACCTATGGGCCAAGCCCAAACCCTCTCCCAAACCCTAGGTCACCCCCTCTACATATATGGGAGCCTTCCCCACGTCCTCCTTGCCCTCCAAACCCCTCCCACGCCGTCAGGCTGCCGCCACGCGTCGCCACCCTCGCGTCCAGCAGCACAGTCACATATTGGCATCAACGTTCCCGGCGATCCATCCATCCAAATGCAACCAAATTTTGCCAGAAGGTGCACAATAGAGTCCTCTACAACATATCCAAAATTCAGCCCAAGATCTGAACTGGTTCGACGGGGATCTAATTCGCAATGACTACTGCTCCTGTTCTGGATCTGTCCAGCGCGCCTGATGGTAATTGTTTTCCGTGTTCCACTCAATCCCTATGCTTGTATGACCTAAATTCAACACCATATTATGTTCCAGAAAGTCTACTACGATTTCCCCAAAGTATTTGCCGAGATCATTTATGAATCTACCAGGAACGCAATGCCACCATTAACTGTTCCAGAACAACCCCATCTAGATCCAACCATTTGATCTCTTTTTCAGGTAAACCAGTGCCCCAATCACCTTGTGTCCAACATGTTCCACAACATTGCGCATATTCTTGTGGAAACCTTGTCCCAAAATATGTATCCAATCAACGGGAACACGCACATTTCATTTCGTGACTGTTTCTGTTTTTCCAGATTTAGTGTTTAGTCTTTCAAACATCATAACTTTTTACTCGTAGCTCCGTTTTAAGTGATTCTTGCGCTCACGCGATCATAGCGACGAGTACTATCTGTTGGTACTGTTTTTGTAGTATTTTGGTACTGTCTGGTGTGCTGTTTCTTATTGTTTATGCTTTGTGTGCTTTGCATGTTACCGTTATTTAGAAACGCGTGTTCGAGAGCTAACAAGATGAAGACAAAGAACATGAAGACTCTGAGCAGCAGCACTTTTTTTGAGGCAAGTGTCCTTGACCATTTTGAACCTATTGCTTTCTCCCTCTAGTTTAGTTATGCATTGCATTTAATTTGAATCCCATGTGTCATACCATGTTCCTTACTTTATCCTTGTCACCCGGGTGTGGTTGATAATAATATGGATGGGTATGTCATGCTTAGCTTGCTGTCTTGGGATGGGTAACAATTTGACTAATAATCTTGACTAATGGTTTCACTTAAACATAATCTTCATCGACCGGTTAATCTTTTAGCAACATGGAACTTAGGTGATCCAAGCAGGAGGATGTTGATGATGGTGCGGGTATGCACATGTGCCTGTCATGGTACTGTTGGTTGTGGGTAGTACCTGCTTGTGATCATAAGGACCGGTTCGTGGAGCGGCAACCCAGGACAACAGCACAAAGCACAAGGTTGATTATGGTAGACTTGGTCAAGTATTATGTTGTCTTCCCAGTTTGGTGGCATTCGAGGAAGAGGAGTGGGATGGAGTAATCTCATTCCTAGGTGATGGATGGAGTAATCCTAGCCACGGTGCAAGAGGGGGCTTCTGTCTGGATGGCGTAATCCCACAGCGGTGGAACCTTAGCATGGGATGTTTGCCGGCTGGGAAGCACTTTGAAAGACCATGTGGTGATCTCTTGGCCTCACACCTTCGGTAGTGTGAAGTGGTAACATGGAGACTTTAGTCATCGACGGATGATGGAATCACCACCTTGTGGGTAAAGTTGTGCGCCTCTGCAGAGAAGTAAAACTATCATGACAGCCGTGCTCACGGTCAGGAGCGGCCTGGATCCTCACATAATTAGTGGGAATGGTTGGGTGGATCTGGTGGGGTAACCAGGTATGGGTGGTGTAACCCATAGGAGCTGCAGGTGGAGTAACCTGTAGTTTGGTTGGGGTGGAGTAACCCTCCTCTTTACAGGTGGAGTAACCTGTATAGTTGACCTTATGTTAATAATCTTTAGAGGGTTTATTTCACTTAGTAATATATAGGTGCTTTAATAATGTCTTAAGTTAAGTTGCTTTTCTGCTATGAACCATATGTTGGCCTTTCTTGTTATAAGCTTGCATATTGCATATTTTCCCACACTTGCAGAGTACGACATGTAGTCACGCTTGCTATTTCCTCTACAATCATGATATGCTGCTCAGAGAGTGAAGATGGACTACTTTGAAGACGATGGTGAAGACTAAGCTTGTGGAGCCCCCGGTCGACTGCCTGTGGCGTTATGGAGTCTTCCGCTAGCGTTTGTATTCGTTTAGTCCTTTGAGACATTTATTGTAATATTTGTACGATGTATTTATGACACTGGTTACTCTGTTTTACTATACTTTGTCCTATATATGTGAAACTTGATCCTGGGCACACATATAGATGAGCATTCGGTTTTGTCCTTAAAACCGGGTGTGACACCGACGATCTCCGACGCCTTTCGACCTGGAGGCATACATGGCTGAGGGGCAGCAGGACACACTTCATCCGTCACAGTTAGGTGGCACACCACCAATGACACAGCCTTCGCAGTACTACGACACACCAGCGCCTGCTGAAGGTCGATCCACACGTCAGGTGGTTCCTCCTTCGCCGTTGACGTACTCAGCCGGTCACGTGAGAGTGGGTCGCAAGGCACCTAAGCCTGGCACTGTTAGAGGTGTGCCCCCTAAGCGTGGCAGGCATTAGCTATCTCTTGTATCATTTGTGTATGACATGGTTTTTATTTTGTATGATATGTACTCATGCACGATATTTTATCAGTTTTCATGTTTGCTATTTTATTAAGTTTGCCACTACTATGAAAAAAAAATTATCAAATAAAAAATCTGTTTGTGCTGCGCGATGGAAAATCTGTATAACGCCCCTGTCGCCCTTCCTCTGGGCAACTTGCCCTTTCCCTGTGCAGCAGAGGTCTTGTCGCCCTTTGCATGGGCGATTAAAGCGTTGTCGCCCTTTGCGTGGGTGACTAACCTGTTGTCGCCCCTTGCGCAGGCGACAGGGTTAATTACCCTTCTATTGGGTGACTAGAGATTCCTATCACCCAACAGCAGGGTGACAAGGCCTAATCGCCCGAAGTAGGGGCGACTAGGTGACTAGTTTTGCAATTTTTCAAAACGTGCGGTTATTAATAAAAATATAATAAAAATTCAACTAAAAATTAAAAAAAATGCCTCGAGTAGGAGGGCCCCTTATTAGCTCATTGGGCCTCGGTGACTACGGCTGGCATTGGCAGTGATGAATTTGATAGGTGAGACAGTCCGTCGGATGTGCGTCAAACTCTAGCCCAGAGGCGGGAGAAAAGATGAGGGCTGACGCGACTGCAATGCTCGCCCCCAGTACTACTGCTCCCTCCATCCTAAAATATAAGAGATTCAAGCATCTCAAAAAACAAAAATAGTCTTCGTGGTAAAAAAAAAGACTATTATACTCCATATTTTATCTTCACTCACCCACCTATCGACTTTTCTACTAACTCTCAAATCTTGTCTTATATATAGAATTCCTTACATTTTAGTATATATAAATTTTAAATCGGACATAGAAAGTACTTGACTATTTGGCAGAGAAGAGACAAAGCCGGCCGGCCTTGTGCTGGGCGGACGGGGCCAACCTCACCGGTGACGGGGACGTCTACCAGCCAACCAAGCGACGCGCTACCTTGCGGACAGCTGAAAATGGCATCTTTGCTTGGCCCTAATAAAATGGCTTTGTAATTTTATAATTAAGCATGTCATATTTGTTTCAGTTACCACCGGCGATTTGATTGATGAGAAATAAAAGGGCGTGGGCGGAGCAATCCACGGCGACCTAGCCATGCCACGGTGCCCTGTTCGTTTCTTGACCCTAAACTTTAGGCCTGTCACATCAAATAGAATTTTGATATTTATGAGCATTAAATAAAGTCTGATGACAAAACTTTTTTGACAGAAAGGTGCTAATTTACGAGATGAATCTAATGAGCCTAATAAATTCATGTTTTGGTATAGTGATGGTACAGTAACCATCGGCTAATCACGTCTTAATTACCTTTATTAGATTTGTCTCGCGAATTAACCCAAAGATTCTGTAATTAGTTTTGTAATTAAACTTTATTTAATACTTCTAAATGATAAGATTTTGTTTATGTGACAGCCCTGACAACTAATTACAGCGCGAGGTTCTTCATGCGAGCCCAGCATGAAGGCGACACTGTCGTCTCGTGACTCATCGGCGACCTCGCCCGCTGGATCCATCCATATGTATATTACCTAGTGGACATATTTGATACTGACGGCGCAGCCACCAACAACAGACTTGGTCAGAGTAGGGAACCTCTTGCATCGAGTTATTTAGGGCCAAGAAATTATCCTTATTCGTTACCGATGTGAAGGGAACGAGTACGTCACGTTCTTGGCTCCCAAATCCTTGTTCTGCTCAGGTCGCCAGACTGTGTAGATGACCTTGGCACTTCGATAACTGCAAGCTCAGCTAACAAAGTAAAGAAAAAAAAAATATATCCTCAACATTTTGTTAAAAGAAAAGCATTTAGGAGCTTGGAGCCGGGGACGAGCGAGCACCCTTGTGGAGTATGCCTTGCAATAAAAGGGAGTGCTTCTGGCAAATGGTATCTTCAGCCACGGTGGTCTCGTTGTCCTAGTTCAGCAGAAGTGGCTCAAACAGGTTGGTAACGAGCAGTGAGCAGGTAGAACAACTGAGCAACAGGATGCACTGACGACGGGTGGTGGGACACTGGAAGCAGAGAGCGTGGGGGGATAGACACAGAAAGTTGACTTGTAGACTCGAACACAGGTCGCAAAAGAAGCCTGGACCACTTTTACTAAACTAGTCAATAATTGTAGTCACTAGTCAGTATTTATATGCACTCCATGATAACCCTGGGCCCTGGTCGATGAACACAAGGTTTAACTCCAGAGCAACCTTCTGCTACTCTTTCTGTGAGCTCTTGAGATTAATTGTTCCACGAGGAGGAACTGGAGATGGCGGGTACAGCGATCAGCATTGCGAGGTCCATACTGGGAAGCGCCATTAGCAAGGCGGCAAGCGCTGCCGCCGAAGAGATGAGCTTGTTGATGGGCGTGCAAAAGGAGATCTGGTACGTATCTACTGACTTGCCGTTGTTTACCTCGTCGTCTGAAGAAAGCATCAGATTCAGCTTGCTTGACCACAATCAAAAAATGGATGTTTCATTCTTACCTCGTTTCAAGTTCAGCGAACGCACAGCCACTTTTACTGCTGGATCCATTCATTTAAGCTAATCTTCTCGATTCAGAGCAGTCCAGCTCAGTTTAAAATGGATTTTTTTTTTTTTTTTTTGCGAATGAGTTTAAAATGATTTGAATGACTGTACTTCCAAAGGATATTTGGTTAGTAGCGTGCAGTTACCGAGACTTGCCGTCGTCTATCTCGTTCAAAGATACGACTTGTATGATATTATCGAAAATGAATTGTTCGTTCTTATACCTTGTTTCAAGTCAGCAAACACATAACTATGTTGACTACTTGTTCCATTTTAGCTGATTTTTTCGATTCAGATCAGTCAACTGTTTATATTAAAATTGTTCTACGGTGAAAATATATATCATTTTCTGGATAAGAAATAGATTTCAAGACCACAAACAGTTCCGTATGATGGGGACACAAAATTTCTTTTTAACCTTTCGTTTACAGGTTCATGAAAGATGAGCTGAAAACAATGCAAGCATTCCTAATACCGGCCGAAGCAACGAAGAGAGATCTGCTACTCAAGGTGTGGGTGGAGCAAGTAAGGAGCCTGTCCTATGACATTGAAGATTGCTTTGACGAGTTTATGGTTCACGTGGGAAGCCAAAGCCTGTCACAACTATTGATGAAGCTTAAAGATCGTCATCGGATCGCTGTCCAAATTCGCAACCTCAAATCAAGAGTTGAAGAAGTGAGTAGCAGAAACACACGGTACAACTTAATCACGACGAAGGCCGCCAACATAGATGATGAGGCACACTCATATATGGAGGATGTTCGCAGCCACTCTGCTAGAAATATTGATGAAGCAGAGCTCGTGGGCTTTTCTAACCTCAAGAAGGAGTTACTGGACATGATAAATGCCCAGCACAGCGATGGTCAAGCTCAGGTGATTTGCGTGGTCGGCATGGGAGGTTTGGGTAAGACTACTCTTGTGAGGAAGATATATGAAACCAAGGATGCTATTGAGAATAATTTTGCATATTGTGCTTGGATCACTGTATCACAGTCATTTTCTAGGATAGAGGTGCTCCAAGATATGATAAGAAAGCTATTCGGCGATGATTCTTTGAAGGCTTGCTTGAAAAAACTAGAAGGGAAGGCGACGGTGCATGTGCAAGTGGATCACCTGGGGAAGTACCTAGTAGAAAGGTTAACAGAGAAAAGGTACTTTATTGTTCTTGATGATGTGTGGAACATTGATGCATGGATCTGGATTAGGGATATATGCTTGCCTAGTATTAACAATAGGTCCAGTCGAATAGTGATAACAACTAGAGACGTTAGCGTAGCTGAGGCATGTACCACAAAGTCAGCTAGTATGCCATTTATCTTGGAGCTTAAACCTTTGGAAAAGGAACATTCCACAGATTTGCTACTCAGGAAGATGAGGAAAAGTAAACAAGATATAGAAAATGATGAGAATCTTATGACCATAGTTACTAAGCTAGTGGCAAAGTGTGGTGGCTTACCGCTTGCCATAGTCACAATAGGAGCCATGTTTGCTACAAAGCGTATATCAGAATGGGACAAATTATGCGAGCAACTTCCTTCAGAGCTTGAGAACAACCTAAGCCTCGAAGCAATAAGGACCATGGTGATCCTAAGCTACACCCACTTGCCATCTTATCTCAAACCTTGTTTTCTATACCTAAGCATTTTTCCTGAGGATTTTAAAATTAGAAGGAGCCACTTGGTAGACAGATGGATAGCAGAGGGTTTGATTAGAGCTAGGGTTGGGATGACGCTTGAGGATGTTGGCAAAAGATACTTCAAGGAGCTAATCAGCCGAAGCATGATTCAACCATCAAGAGTGAATATAGAAGGAGTTGTCAAGTGCTGTCGGGTTCATGACATCATACGTGATATCATAGTCATGCTTTCAAGGGAGGAGGGTTTTGTTTACACATCGCCCGATAATGTACCTAGCTTAATGGAGGAAAGCTTCCGTCATATTGCATACCATGGCAACAAGATCTCAACGGTCGGAATGGATTGGTGCCATGTCCGGTCATTAACTTTCTTTGGTAAGAGACCTATAGAGCATGCGCCTTCATTTTGTTCACCCCAGTTGCGGATGCTAAGGGCCTTGGATCTTGAAAATGCAGACTTTAAAGTCACACAGAAAGATCTAAAGAGAATAGTGTTGTTGCGCCACTTGAAATATATCAAAATTAGCCATGGTCGTTCATACATTTATGCACTTCCAAGATCCATAGGAAAATTACACGGACTGCAAGTATTGGACATGAGGGGCGGCTATATTTCAACTCTACCAACTCAAATATGTAAACTCCAAAGTCTCCGTGTCATCCGTTGTAGAAGTAAAGAGTACTACATGAATTTCGACCTAGATGAGCCATTGGAGTGCTTGATGTGCTCGTTATGCCTACCTATGACTTTGACATCTGTATGTGGCTCTGAGATGCGCAATGAAGTGATTGCTGAACTACGCATGGCCTACTCAAAGTGCTGGTCCAATACAGAAGGTGTGAAGGTCCCAAGAGGAATTGGCAACTTAAAAGAATTGCAGACACTAGAGATGGTGGACATCAAAAGAACTAGTGGCAAAGCAATCAGAGAGTTGGGGGAACTAAGCAAGTTAAGAAAATTAATTGTGAACACAGAAGGGGCAACGGAGAAGAAATGCATGACATTATGTAAAGCCATTCAGAAGCTCTCCTTCCTTTGTTCTCTCCAGATAGAAGCTGGTTACAATGGAACAGTTGAGTGGCTTGATTCTGTTTCCTCCCCACCCCCCCTGAGGACTCTCGTCTTGAGCGGACGTATTGGAGATAAGGTTGAATGGTTTACGAACCTTACACTGCTGGTGAAGCTTCGCCTTTACTGGAGCCAACTTAAGGAAGGTAAAGCCGTGGAGATACTTGGGGCATTGCCCAACCTGATGCTTCTTCAGCTTAAGTTTGAAGCACTTGTTCGGATGGAATTCGTGTTCAGACAGGACGCGTTTCTGAATCTCAGGCAACTTGATATTTCGATGATGGACAAGCTGAGAGAGATAAGATTTGAGCAGGACGCCTCACCCAAGATGGAAACAATAGAAATCGAAGAGTGCAGGTTGGAGCTAGGGATTAATGGTATCAAGAACCTTCCAAATCTCAAGGAGATTTCCCTCGGAAACAGATCTGCGGTGGCGAGGCTGGGTATGCTGGAAGAGGAAGTGAGAACACACCCCAATCAACCCGTGCTACGACTGACGGGCGACCGAAGCGAGCTTGACCTGGGCGACGTCGGAGGCTCCGATGAATATTTTGATGCAATGGAATCCCTTCCTGACCACGATGGGGAGGGCGCGGAATCCATCACACCGTCAGCAAGCGACAAGTCAGTACTGCGGGGCAGGAGCTCTCAGTATTTTCTTCGAAATCAATAGTTATTTACGAAACTGAAATTTCTTATGCTGACATTGCGTCTCCTTTTGTCTTCAGTTAAACCCAGCGGCAGAGGTGCTAGGCGTGCGCGTTCTTCTTCATCCCAATGGCCGCTGCTCAATCCCGCTGTCCGTAGGTTGAGGTCCACTCCCCACCTGTCCACCGCCTGCTCTGGTCACAGGTATACCTCAACTCAATCTTCCCGTGTTCGTTTTTCATCCCGTTTCATTTTACCTATCTGTTGCAAGCAGTAGTCGGGGGCTCAGTTGCAATCCCTGTTTTGCAATGTACTGTACCATGAGAAACTTCAGGTTTTGATTAGGATGCCTAGGAACAGAGCTCGCTTTACTTTTTGTCCTTTTACAATATGCGCTGCAAAAAATGTTGAACGGGATGCAGTTGTTGGTTTTTCATATCTATATGTTCCTCTGCTTCTATTTTCATTTTCACAATATTAAATTTGGCTTAAAGTTTTTACAGTATGTTTTTCTGTGTAGTTTGTTTCTGGATCTCATGGAATTGTCTTTATACGATCATATTTCACCTACTGCTCTTTTTCCTCTGGCAAAACGATTATTTATTTGACAAAAAGTGATTATTTATTACTTTAATGTTTTATATGCTTTCTCTGGCTCAGCATTATGGATTGGTCCCTGTTAGATCGACTATTTGTTTCTTTCTTAATCTGAAAGCTGTCTTTTGTTGCAAAATCTGATGAATATTACAATTGTTGCAGATCAACTGGCACTGCAAAAACACTTAAGGGTCATGCAGCTAGCTGTTAAGAATATTATGCCTGTTATCAAGATTCACTTGCCGGGTTGGGATGAAGTGACAGAAAGACCATGGAGTTGTTTACGTGCCACGCCCAAGTGTCTAACCAGCTGGTCCTTCAGTTCGACGTTAATATGGAGGGGAGAAACTAGTTGCTCAACGAAGACATTCTCAAATCTCAGGAAACATGAACTGCAAGCTGGATGCATCTTTGAGAGTGCAGCCCACTCATCGCTTCGCCCGTACCCTACGACCGGATGTGCAGCCCTCTGTTCTGCTCATGGAAAAGAACTTCGCTCCATTGAATTGACAGCCTCCGCGCGGAGACAACAGTGTCTGGAGGAAGACGATGGGGACCGGCTTGAGAAAAACCGTGTGGGTCCCCTGCTGGCAGCCTCGCCGTGCACTTTGATTAATTTTTTTATAGTTTGTTTTCTGATCACAGTTGACCTACTGCTGTGTTTTCTCTATAGCAAAACGATTATTTATTTCATAAAAACATGATTCTTTATTACTTTAATGTTTTAAACGCTTTCTCTGGCTCAGCATTATGGATTGGACCCTGTTAGATCAACTATTTATTTCTTTCTATAATCTGAAGCTGTCTTTTGTTGCCAAATTTGATGAGTATTACGATTGTTGCAACTGTTACTGCAAAAACACTTAAGGGTCATGCAGGTAGCTGTTCAGGATGAAGATTCACTTGCCGGTTGCGAATAAAGTGACAAAAGACCATGGTCATCATTTTACTTTGACTAGTCCTACATTTTGTTCATATGACCCACAAACAACTCATGGTCTATTTGGTCCGCCACCCATCTAAAAGCTAGCATCGTTGTGAAGAATTTACATGGGAATTCTTGAGTGTCTCAGGGAGAACAGGCTGCAAAATAAAAGTTTGTCTAGAACAAGCCTATGTGATTTTGGGATGGAGAGTTGTTATATACTTCTCCATGGCTCATCTGAAATTACTCAACGTAGTTCACAAATATGATCACAATGGCAGAAAATAAATAGCCTCTCAAAATAATGTTGGTTGAATTATTTCTGGGTGTCTCTTCAGGGCAAACTAGATAATTGCGCGGCAACGTCGCGCTTCTCTTATTTTTCCTTTTGGAGCCCCCTCTGGTATTTGTTGTACAATTATATAATGGTATTAGTGGGTTAGGGGATAAGAGAATGAAAATGGAGAACAACATTGTTGCGGTAAACAAAGCTCAATGGATGATGAAAGCTGAAAAATGTAAAAGGCGAAGAATGAAATATCACTTACAATATATATATCGGCAGCGCTAATCAGCGTGCAGCGCGCTGCTGCCTTATTCAGCGCGCCGGTCAGTCCCTCCACTAGCTGGTCAGACCAACCTCCGCGAGTTGTATATCTCAGGTCTGTGAGTCGTATATCAGCACTTCCGAGATCGTATATCATAGAGATCAGAAAGCCACCTGTGAGATGTCACTTTCGGTGTCAGGTGTGTCAGACGTACTCCAATATACTCTTGCGAATATAGTGATATACCATCGGACAAATTTGAGTCATAGATATTTTTTTTGTCAGACTTTGAACTGTAGATATATTTTTTTAGTATAATATGAATATACGATTTGTGGTACATAGATATACTACTCTTGATAATAACCTCCTTGACAAGACAGTTGTATACTCCAAACTATATTGTTGTATTCATGCATTATTTTTGGAACATCTGCCTTCTTCTTCCAAGATAAAAAAGACAAGAAAACCAGGTTGTATACTGCAAACTACATTGTTGTATACATGCATTTTTTTTATATACTACTCTAGAACATCCTCCTTCCAAGCATTAAAAGGACAAGAAAAATCACTTGTATACTCCAAATTACATTGTTGTATTAAGACATTTCACTGCTTTACATCTTAGAAAAATCACACGCCAAGTGTTTTCAATATAATATGAATATACTCTTCGTGGTACATAAATATACTACTACAAGAATATCAGTTGTATATTCCAAACTTCATGGTGGTATAAGGGACTCCTCGGTTAGTGCAAGATCCGCCGCCTCGCTTCGCACGAGCAGTCGTGTCCCATGAGCTTCACTCGTGTAAGATCCGTGAGCTGCAGGCCAACAAGAAAACGAAACGCTCTCAGGCATAAAATCGATAGAAAAGGTGAAAAATTGGGATGATTTTGGGTCAGCTTCAAGCATCAGCCTTCCCCGGTTCCTCCACAGAGCATTAACAAAATAAAAAAGAAAAAGGAAAAAAAATCCCCTTTAAAGGAAAAAAAAATCCCCTTTGAAGCATAACCGGCATTCCTCTTGCGAGAACAGGAAAAGCAAGTGTCGTACAGCAGCTGGAGAAAAATAACACGATGCTTCTATCTTGGTTCATGCATCTGGAGAAGAAACAACAGAGGGAAAAAAAGGAGAGAAAGAAATATACATCAATCTGCATGCTGGCTCTACCAGCAAATCCAAGCCACCGAGCACCTTTGCAGCATTTGCAATTAACAGAAAATCCAAAAGAAATCATGCGCATGTACAAGCAGTACAGGTTGCATCTGGATAGGCTCGTCGGGGAAAACAATAATTTTTTCGATGGATCTTGGGAGCGGCTGTCACCTGTGGACGTCGTGGAGCTCGTCTGGAGATGCGGCGTCGCTCAGCACATCGAGATGCGGCCGGTAACGGGGATGAGCGAGGACGAGCAGTGTGCAGCCATGCGCCCCGACGGATCTAGCCGTCAGCAGCAGTCGCGTCTCGCCGTGTGCGAGCGGCTCGGCCTCCGCCTCGCCGTGCGCGCGAGCAGTCCCGCCGCTGCCGCCTCGCCGCGCGCAGCAGCCGCGTCCGCGTCCCCGCCGCCGCCTCATCCCACGAGCACAACTAGCCTTCATTCAGTTGTGGCAGCGCGTCCTTTTTGCTATCCTGGAGCATCTTCACACGGAGGTGAGCCAAAAGAAAACCAAATGAACCTCGGAATCAATTTTTTGTGCAGAAAAACCATCGATTGATCCCTAAATCCGAAAGAAAATAGCAGCGTGAGTGCACGAGCTTCCAGATCCATTGCTTACCTGCGCCTATCAGGAGATGGCCGGGCCCCCATGGAGTGCGATGCGGAGCAGGGGTGTTGCCTAGCCGATGGGCCAAACAACACTAGAAGATGATGCGCTAGTTTCTGCACTAGCCAGCAGCTTGTTTTCACGGCAAACAAGCAAAGGATCCCTGCTTTCGTGAGAGAAACGAGTGTTTTGCTCAACAAAACACCAAAGCGAATACTGGAAAAAATAACAGATGCAAACTGGATTGATTGATTCGAGAGAGAGAGAGTTTCTGTCACCCTTAAATTACATATATAGGTTGCACGAAACAATATCTCAACTAACTACCTTCTAAACGTAATTATCTCTATCTCTAATTACCGAACCCGTCAACACTTGGCCTGATCAATCCGTCTCCGAAGCCACCACGCCTGTCCTTCAAGTATTCCATCTTCGTATCTTCCTCCGAATAGCCACCCAGCATAGTGCCATGCACGCCATGCACTCGTTCTCGACTTCCACCAATTTTTCTATCCAACACATGCCCCCCTGCCCTTTTGGCAAACTAACAGATTGCTGAAAGGCATTTATCAACCAAATCCCCTTATGCATCTTGCCATACACTGGGATAATATTTCTTCAAGTATTTTCCATTTAATGCTTTAGGCAATTTCCTTCTTTGCAAATCTCCAACAAAATAAGCATTCCCAGGCACAATACTATCCACTCTGAATGGACCTTCCCAACCCGGCGACCATTTTCCAAACTTAGTGTCACGAAGACCTGTAGGCAATATTGTTTTCCATACTAACTCTCCAACTTGAAATACCTTTTCCCGTACCCTTTTATTATATGCCTTGGCTACCTTCAGTTTCTCCTTCTCTATTTCCCTCAATGCTCGCAATCGATCTTCTGGCAACCCGTCAATGCGCTCGATCATGGCATCACTATACTCCTCCATAGTCAGATCATTCTGCCTAGCAACCCGAACAGCCTGCAAATTTATCTCAACTGGTAACACAGCTTCCTGCCCATATACCAACTCAAATGGCGTCACCTTCGTCGCACCTCGCTTAGAAACCCGATGTGCCCACAAAGCTTCCACCAAAACTTCATGCCATCTTCTCGGGTGCTCTTCTATTTTCTTCTTGATCAGCTTAATCAAACTCTTGTTGCTGGACTCAGCTTGCCCATTAGCCTGTGCATAGTATGGTGATGAATTCAACAGCTTAATCCCCAAAGAACTAGCAAATTCCTTGAACTGACTAGACATAAACGCCGGGCCTTGATCCGTTGTCAACGTCTGTGGAATACCAAACCGGTACACAATATGCTCCAACACAAAGCTTATCAATTCTTTATGCGTCGTGTTCTTCAACGGCACAGCCTCTGTCCACTTAGTAAAATAGTCAGTCGCCATTAACACAAACTTGTGTCCTTTGGAAGATGCTGGATGAATCTCGCCTATAAAATCAAGCCCCCATCCTCGAAACGGCCATGGTTTTATAATTGGATGCAAAAAACTAGCTGGAGCTAACTGAAGATCACCAAACCTCTGACAAGCTTCACACCCTCTGAAATACCGAAAACAATCATCCACCATGCTAGGCCAATAAAATCCTGCTTTTCTCAAGGCCCATCTCATTTTGTGCGCTGACTGATGTGTCCCACACATACCTTCGTGTACCTCTCCCATAGCTATCTTTGACTGTTCTTCATCCAAGCACTTAAGCAACACACCATCTATCGTGCGCCGATACAGCTCATCACCCATCAGCGTGTACTTCAACACTTGTCGCCTAATTTTTCTGTCTTTCGTGCTCGCAGGATCCTTCAGACACTTGATTAATGGTGTACGCCAATCTCGTCGATCTTCAACTGCCGACGGCTCGACCAACTGCCTGACTAGGCCTGAACCGCTACCTCTTGCTGCATCAACATTACCTTCACTTGACAACCCAGCCGGTAATATATTCTGGCCTGAATTATCTCCCATTGACCTGTCTGTGCTTTCATTACCTGACGACAGCCCAGCCTCCAATTTTTTCTGGCCTGAACTCTCGCCTTGCTCAACCACCACTGGCAACATGCTTGATTGTACTTCTTTCAACACCCAAGAACCTGAACACTCATCCACATAATTTGTCAACGACTGCCCGGCTTCACCATTGATTTCAAACCGCACCATCGATTGCTCAGCCTCGAACATCTCTTGGCCGGAACGACCGTCCTTGAAACATACCACTGATTGCTCAGCCTTGAATATTTCTCGGCCAGAACAACTGCCCTCGCAACATACCACTGATTGCTCAGCCTTGAATATTTCTCGGCCAGAACAACCATCACCATCCGTTCCCAATTGCTCAGCCTGTAGTACACTAAGGCCGGAACAATTGTTCTCTTGTGTTACTGATTGCCCGACCTTACACACATCGTGGCCTGAACAATCACCATTGCCCACCGTTCCACCACCAAAAATGTCACATGATCCATCCTGCACAAAAAACATTCCTTTTGCCACCCTATATCCAGACGCTTGTTGCGCCAAAATGTTAGCTTGACCATTCTCACATCTAGGAATATGTGAAATATCAAAAGTATCAAATGTTTTTATTATGTCTAAGCATTTATCCAAATATGACCTTAATGTGCCATCTAAACACTGACATTCACCTCCTATCTGCTGTATTACCAACTGAGAATCTCCAAATACCTCAACATCTTTCACCCCCGCCCATTGCAAATGTCTCAAACCTAACAACAGTGCTTCATACTCTATCTGATTATTAGTGCAAACATACTCAATTCTAACTGAAACTTCATGCACTAAACCATTTGGTGACACCAAAACATAACCAGCGCCTTGTCCCCCTTTGCATACCGACCCATCAAAAAATAACTGCCACGGACTAACATATATATGTTCTATCTCCAGATTAATATCCACCCTGTGATCAGTAATAAAATCTGCCAGCACTTGTCCCTTAACAGCACTCAACGACTCATGGCTTAATTCATATTCTATCAAAGAATAGGCCCACTTCCCTACTCGACCACTCAGTACAGGTTTATGTATCATGTATTTAATCACATCAGCTTGACACACCACTATGCATGAACTTGACAATAAATAATGACGAAATTTAGTGCATGCAAAATACAATGACAGACATAACCTTTCAATGAATGCATACCTGGTTTCAGTATCTATTAATCGACGACTCAAGTAGGCCACCACATGCTCCTTTCCTTCATGCTCCTGTACCAGAACTGCTCCAATAGCTTTCTCCTGTGCTGCAATGTACAACTTGAACGGCAAACCGGCTTTGGGTGCCTTTAGCACAGGCGGCCGAGACAAATATTTCTTAATATTATTAAACGCTTCCCTCTGCTCATTCCCCCATACAAACTCTGCCTCATGCTTGAGCCGTAGCAGTGGTGTAAAAGCTTCTATTTTTCCCGCCAAATTCGATATGAACCGCCTCAAAAAATTTATTTTTCCCAATAATTTCTGCACGTCCCTCTTACACGTTGGTTCTCCCAAATCATTGATTGCTTTTATCTTCTTAGGATCTATTTCAATGCCGTGCCGATGCACTATGAAACCCAAAAACTTACCAGCAGTCACGCCAAATGCACACTTCAATGGATTCATTTTTAAATTATATTTACGCATCCTCTCAAAAACCAACCTCAAATCTGCCAAATGCCCCCCAAAATCTTTGGATTTGACAACAATATCATCAATATAAATCTCAACTATAATACCCAGAATGTCATGAAAAATCAAATTCATTGCTCTCTGATATGTCGCACCCGCATTTTTTAAACCAAAAGTCATCACCACCCATTCAAACAAACCAACAAACCCCGGGCACCTAAAAGCAGTTTTATATACATCCTCAAGTGCCATAAAAATTTGATTATACCCCGCATTTCCGTCTAAAAAACTTATCACTCGATTCCCCGATGCATCATTTATTAACGTGTCAGCAATAGGCATGGGATACTCATCCTTCGGCGTCGCCCTATTCAAATTCCTAAAATCGATACACACCCGAATCTGCCCCGTATTCTTTTTCTCAACGGGAACTATACTAGATATCCACTCTGCGTACCTGCATGGCCTTATAAAATTAGCTTTAAGCAATCTATCTATTTCTTCTTTCACTTTATCAATGACAACCGGATTAAAACGTCTATTAGACTGCTTGTACGGATGAAAACCATGCTTAATCGGCAACTTGTGCTCCACCAAATTTCTATCTAACCCCGGCATCTCAGTATAATCCCACGCGAAACAATCTTTAAACTCCACAAGCAACTTACATAATTTCTCCTTATGCTCAGCCGGCAACCCTGCCTTAATGAAAGTAGGTCGCGGCCTATCTCCTGACCCAATGTCCACCTCCTCCAACTCGTCGATAGCAGCAAACCCATGTCCAAACTTGCCAAGATCATCAAAATCCTCTACCACCCCACTCGCGCCGCAGGCCTCTGCCCTGTACTGCTCCACCCTTTCCTCCAACCATTTCTTAGCATCAAACTGATCCATTAACACAGATGTTGTTAAGCCTAGCTATTTCAGCTGGCCTTACATGAATAGGCACGAACCCACCTTCCTCCACGCTCACAAAATCAAAACCAGACAAATCCCTCCCTGACAAACACGCCATCTCACCATGCTGCCATTCTGCAGCTTCCATTATTGCTACACACTGCACGTCCTCGGCCGACACAACCTCTACCTCGTTCCCGATCCATTGAATCAAACACTGATGAAGTGTGGATGGAATACAACAATTTGCATGTATCCAGTCTCGTCCTAGAAGCGCATTGTAACGCCCCTTCACGTCTACCACAAAAAACGCTGTAGGGATCGTCTTACTGCCCACCGTGAATTCCACTGACAGAACTCCCATGGTCTTCGCTGGCTCTCCCGAAAAACCACTAAGGCTCATGTTAGTCTTAAGCAACTCATCCTCCCGAAAACCCAACTTTGAGAATGTCGACAGTGGCATGACGTTCACAGCAGCTCCCCCATCTACCAAGATCCGGCCCATCGGCTTGCCCGCAACATGTCCTCGAATATGTAGTGGTTTTATGTGCGTTCCTGATTCACTCGGCTTTTCAAACGTAGCTCGCTCCGCCCCCAACGCTAACTCCGCGACATCACTCTCAGGCGCCATGAACTCCTTAGGCAAAATGAAAACCATGTTAATATCAACAGTATGCGAACTCGCGCCCTCGCTCTTAGCTGGACTACTATCGCCTCCATCATCACTCTCCTCCTCCTTTGCCAAGCGCTTCTCCCTCCATGTCTTCTGTGGTTTAGTCATTGGACGGTGAATATTAAACCACCTATCACGTTCCTCCTCCGCTTGCCGTGCTAGCTTTTCCTGTGTTCTCAAACGCTGCACTCGCCTTTTCTGGCCACGGCTCAGACCAGCAGGACACCACGACTCTTCAGGTTGAGTCCCAGGTGCAGTCCACCTCCAACTCTGATCACTTGACTGACCTTCTATCCCAGCAGCTACAATATCACGTTTAAACTCCTTCCTGTTGCTACCAGCCAAAATTTGCTCACGACCAGGCACTTCTCCTGTGTTGGCTAATCCTTCTCGTGTATGCTCAGCGATAGTAGACGTACATGCAGTCTCATGTCTTGTGCTATGATTGTTAAACATGACTGAACCAATTGGCCCATATCCAGGCACCAGTCCCGGGCCGACCACACGACGCCTGGAAATAAACTCCATCCGTGCTGCTTTCTCTGGCGTGTCATCATCCCTCCATCCGTCCCGTGTACGCTTCTTGTTCTGACCAACCACGACGCCTAGCTCATTGTCCCGGCTTGTCCCATCAAACCTTTTCTTCGCCTCCGGCACCACCTGACATTCGACCCGACCAATTGTGATACTCTCCTGCGTTCCAACCTCCACTGCTCCTGCCATGGTGCCTTCATGTTTGGGCGCATCTGCCCTGCTCCCACGAACGTGCTGCCTGGCGTCCACCACTTCTCTTGGTCGACCTCCAACACGTCGATCATCACCAAGCCGCCGGAACACATTTCCTCGATTCTGCATGCTATACTTCTCCATCAGGTACTTGGACGTGGCTTTGAAAACTGGTCTGCGCTTCTTGCCTTCGTTCGTCTTCCATACATTAACTTCTGCACCTTTTGGCTTAATCATCCTAGCTTCAAGCTCCCTGTCAACCACAACGCTTTTCCCTTCTGTCGGCCCACGCACCTGATCAGCACGCACAAGCACGCGTTTTCCCTCAAGGTTGATCGTGTTCACAGGAAACGGATCTTGATCAAGCTTCATCTTGTACCCTTCTCCGAAAGACAAACGCCCATCGCTCAAAGCTGACTGAATCTGACGCCGGAAGTAGTTACAATCATTAGTAGAATGCGAATAAGAATTGTGCCACTTGCAATAAGATTTTTTCCCAAGCTGCTCAACTGGAGGAATTGTGTGACCATCTCTTAGCCTAATAAGCTTGTTCTGCAGCAACATATCAAAAATTTTATCGCACTTCGTCACATCAAACGTGTACTTCATCTCCTCCCTTCTCCCCGGAGCTGGTTTCAACACTGAGCAAGTAAACGCTTTACCCTTTGGCCCATCAACCCACTCTGCCACACATATGTCAGCCTCATCCTCACTACCCGAATCAGTTTCTAATTGGTTAACCGCCGCCCTATCTTTATCCCGAAACCTACTCTGATATTTATTTTCTTGAAGCCGACCCTCGCATGCTATCGCTCTTTGTAACAGCTGGTTGAGATCGTCAAACATTTGGTCTTCTAATTTTTCTCTCAACTGAGTCAACATACCAGCTAACGCCAAGTCAGCTAGATCCTTTTCTCCCAACGTGAGGCTGTAACACCTATTCCGAGTCGCCCTAAACCTTCTAATGTATTCAGAAACAGACTCCTGGTATTTTTGTCTAACGGAAGTAAGATGAGACAATCGAAGCTCTGTTTCCCCGTTGAAGAAATAATCGTGAAACTTTTCTTCAAGTCCTGCCCACGTCATTATTGAATTAGGTGCTAGAGAAGTAAACCAATTGAAAGCTGTGCCTGACAAAGATAACGGGAACATCCTAACCCGATGTGCATCAACAATACCCGGATCATTAATATGTACTAAAAACTGCCCCACATGTTCGTACGTAGACTTAGTGTCTTCTCCTGTGAATTTAACAAATTCCGGTACCCTAAACCCCCGAGGATATGGTACAGTATCAAAATACTCGGGATAAGGTCGTTGATAGGTTCTAGCACGGTTCCTGGATTGGATGCCCAGCTCTCTAAGCGCCCTAGTAATTTGATCTCTAATCCCTTCGGCCGCAGGCACACCCCCGTTCCCAGCGTTTTGAGGTGCTGGCCCGTGAGCAATTGCTTGGTAAAACGGTTGTTGCAAATTAGCGTTAGCGACACGGTTTCCATAATTCTGATTAGGCACAGCCGGCGCCTCAGGTGCACGACACGCCTGCGCCTCATCATACACCTCCCGAGCCAACGTTCTAATCTGCCTAGGAAGACTATTGTCTAAATCTTGTTTAAAAGCCCCCAGCGCATTACGTACGTCTTCCCCTAAAGCGTGAGTTAGATGAGCAAGATCATTCCCGTACTTGCTAGCCACGGAAACATCGACGAAGTGAACTAGATCCTCTGGAGAAATCGGAATTGGTTGTACCTTCGTTGCCGAGACGCTGCCCGTGTCAGATTTCTTAACGACGCCGCTGCGCGTCTTCTGATAGCACTCCAACTTCCTCCTCCTGAGCTCTTCCATCTCCCGTTGGATCTCCTGCTCGATCTCCTCTTGATCTTTCTCCGGCAGCTCCTCAAACGCCACCGGGATGACATGCTTCCCGTCGATCTCGGAACTGCCAAGGGTTCCGTCAACCGCCTTCCCCGCCATGTTCGCGCCTGGCGATCGACAGTGATCGTCGATCCCCAGCGGAGTCGCCAAATTATGTTGCCTAGCCGATGGGCCAAACAACACTAGAAGATGATGCGCTAGTTTCTGCACTAGCCAGCAGCTTGTTTTCACGGCAAACAAGCAAAGGATCCCTGCTTTCGTGAGAGAAACGAGTGTTTTGCTCAACAAAACACCAAAGCGAATACTGGAAAAAATAACAGATGCAAACTGGATTGATTGATTCTCGAGAGAGAGAGTTTCTGTCACCCTTAAATTACATATATAGGTTGCACGAAACAATATCTCAACTAACTACCTTCTAAACGTAATTATCTCTATCTCTAATTACCGAACCCGTCAACACTTGGCCTGATCAATCCGTCTCCGAAGCCACCACGCCTGTCCTTCACGTATTCCATCTTCGTATCTTCCTCCGAATAGCCACCCAGCATAGTGCCATGCACGCCATGCACTCGTTCTCGACTTCCACCAATTTTTCTATCCAACAAGGGGCTCGTCGCCGTCGCCGTCCCACCGCTGGGATCTGGATCTTGACGCGGGTAAGAGAGAGACGCGGGTAAGAGAGAGAGAGGACGAGGAGATAGAGTGGACGGTGTAAAATGAGGATGAGCACAGAGAAACTAAGCAGCCGTCATTTTTATAGTGGTCAACTTAATATACCACTCGCAGTCCATCAATATACAACCCGAGCCTCTCTCGTATCATATACTACCGCCGAATGTCCGATATACGACGCGCGCTCAGCTGGTTGGGTTGGACCAAACGACCAGCGCGCTGAATATTATTCAGAGCGCAGTGTGTATATATATATGCTTCATCCGTAAATGACAAAGAAGGCACCGAACCAGGCTGTATAGGGGGATCACATACAAACTTAGTAGAAGCAGAGCATACAACTGAAACAACCAATGTTGTCTAATGGAAAGATGATATTATGAAGCATATTTATCGATTTAGGGTGCCATGATGGGCGCACCGAGATGCAGCTCTCAATGATCTTCCTTCTTGAGAACCTGAGTAGCCACCTATGACTGCCCAATGCAGAGAAACATTGCATATCTCTATTTGAACTCGATGCCCCCATGTTGTACCACAACTTTTTATGATGACTCCCCATGTCTCTGAGCACAAATTTGTATGGACAAATTTGCATGAAGATGAATACACACAGCACAAAAACGAATGGATACTTGAATAATTTAGCAAGCTAATTTGCATCAACCTTCTTCTGTGTAGGCTTTATACATCTGGAATTCTGGAAGTATTGTTGATGCATTTATCCTATAAAATTTTAGATGATAATCACAATATCCTTGATTTATGTTGGACTTAGCGGGAAAATATACAGACAGATGTCATCATTTCATAAGTTATGAGCTTCTTAGGCTACATTGAAATGTCTGAACTTAAAAAAGTACATATGAATGTATAGAATGAAAGCTACATAACTGATGAGAAGATTTTAATAATGTGATGCCAATTTTATTTGGTTACTGCTAGAGTACTATGTGTAGAGCTTCTCTTGGATGTTCTGAGGTACATTTAATCATCACCATGGTCATCACCTTCAGTGAGTACTTAAATCTTATCTCACGATTCGTTGATCCATGAGAACTGATTGTATGGATAAGCTCAAGATATGTCAAAATTTATTGCAGTATGAAAAAAAAAATATTTCAAAACTGAAAGTAATTTATCTACAGAGATCTAAAAGTATTTGTGATAAATACTAATTGCTTTGTAATAGATTACTGCAAGAATTCATATGAAAACTCATATATTAGGCCTGAAGCCATAATCTGATATTTGTGAAAATATATCGTAGTATATACAAAGATATCTCCATTAAGTTTGGGAAACATGATCTTTTCTATATTAGGACTGAAGCCATATTATGATATCTGTTATCTTATTAGAACCTATTTTCTCATGCAAGAACTCATATGAAAACTGAAGTCTTGCTTCTCGAGCTTGAATTTGATGGCTCTAGCAATCTGAATCGAGAGGGAGCTGGGAGTGAGGTGACGTCCAACAGGCTGAGGTAGAGTTCATGTGCAGTTCTGGTGACCAATGGAGAAGAAATCTGGTGAGGAGGTGTTGCATTAAAAGAATGAAAAGCCTGAAATGCAAGCTAGAGAAGGATGGACAAATATTAGATTTACCTTAAGACAATAGATCAAATCAAGAAATTAAGGCAACCATGAGTAGTGAATAGCTTAATTACAGAGAAAAGAAAACATGTACGATTTGCAAATAGATAACTACATGGGTCACTCAGACTTTTGGTCGATCAGGTTGTGTGCGTGAATGAGATTGGTCCGAGGATTCAAGGCAGGTGACAGGAATATGTAAGGCGCTCACATTGACAAAATGGAAGATGATTTGTGCGAATGACTGAACCTAGTTCTATGGCTTAGGTTCTCATTCATCTACATCCATTCTAATAGAGGGCTTAACTGCTGGCTGCTGCCGTTGCAACGACCAGGTTATGTGCATCTCCTTTACAAGATACGGTGGCCTCGCACTTCAGCGGACGTCGATTGTCACGGCAGCTAAACACGGAGATTGCGTTGGAGAGGCGGAGCGGAGCCGAGCTGCGCGGCCGCGTGAGGCAGCAAGGAGCATGGAAGAAACGTCTAGAGAGACCTGAGGATTTTTTTTTTCCCTGATAACTTCATCCTCACCGTAACTTTTCAATCCAGCGAGTAAAAGATTTTTTCTGACGTGGAGTTATAATGTTTGAGAGAATGCACAGCATTTACTATATAAGAGATGAGAGCCTAGTTTGAAAAACTAATTTTCCGTATCACAACGAAATATATATATATAGCTGCAAGATTCTTATGCTAGTTTACTAATGAATAATGATCTGTACATGCAAATAAATAATAATGTGATCGATGCTGTTTTCTCAGAAAAATAGATAGATATAGCAATACCAAGTTGTTTATCTTGCTTTAAAATGTGCACATTCTTCTTCAGCTCTACCAATCTGACAACGTATTCCAGTGAGGGGAACATATGTATCTCCATGGCAACACCAGAATTCAATAGGCAGGTTCAGAAATGCACCTATTGCGTGAAGCAGAACATGGCACTGAAGAACCACTTACATAGTTACAGATGCAAAATTGAGAAGGTTTGGTGTCAGCTCGCTTCCGTGGTGCCAACTGCTATTGAGGTACACCGAGATGCATTTGAACTAGCACATTCCACTGATTTGGTAAGATGCGCTGAAATCAATTCATCCAAGAAGGGGACAAATTAGAACAACGCTCGAAATTGTAGTTCAGAACATGGGCCACCGGCCAAAGCAGAGGAGATAGAGAGGAGCGATTGGGGAGGGAGATCTCACTTGTGGCTTCCTCTCCTTCAGAGCACCGGAGACCGCCCGAGTCCCCAGCGTCCCGGTTCTCACGAGGGACGACGAGGAGATGCAACTGCGCGGGGAGGGAATCGATACGACGGAGACATTGGATGCCCCAACGTATCTGGCCTCTGCGCTGTCGCTGGCGGTGCCGCGGCCCACGGAGCGCATGGATTTGATGTGGCGAGCTCCAGATGCTTGGCGGCGGAGCCACCGTCGGTCGGCGGCCGCGGCGCGACCTTGCCGCGTGACTCTGTCGCCGGCTGGGGAAATTTGCATAGAGACCCTGGTTTGGATCGCTGCCAATAATTGCGATCCAAATCAGGGGATACAATGAAAATATTTGGATCGTGATAGATGTTCGCGATCCTAAATATTTTCAGATAGATAGGAATTCAACAAAGTGGCCTCTGATCTGGCGCCCGCCGCGTTCCTCCTCTTCTTGTCCGGCCGGAGGCGCGAATATCGAATGCATTTATCGTTCGCTCGGGCCATAACACCGGATTTCCATGCCGGTGCCCTGAACCGAACCGGCAACCAAGCCGTTGGAGTGCGCCGAGCTCGAGCCGAATGGGCGGCGAAGAAGATGAATGCTCAACGAGTTGTTCAATCGTCTCCACTCCAAGCTCCCGGATGCGGCTTCTTCTTCGGCGGCGGGGACGGCGGCCGACCAACTCCTCTGTTCTGCGGGTTAATTAAGCTGGAGATGACAGGTTAATTGCCGAACCAGAAAATGGTTGGAGACATGTGCGGGTTTGCTGCCGCCACATTCTCCCGTGGCATCAATTTCTTTCAGGTACCCCTATTTTGATGGCCCAGGCTGTAAAGCTTGATTCAGATTCAACTACAGTTTTTGGGTATGTGTCGTTTGGTGCTAATGGCTGGATAACATGCTTCAGGTGAATTCATCTGTTGGAGGAAAGACAGGGATTAACCATCCACTTGGGAAGAATTTGATCAGGGCATTCTACCACCCGCAATGTGTACTATTAGACAAAAGATACACTTAATTTGTCCGATAGGGATTTGGCTTCAGGCATTGCTGAGGTTGTGAAGTACGGGTAAGAGATGCCCCTTTCTTTGAGCGGCAAGAGAAGAATATGTCAGCTTTGTTGGCAAGCTATTCATTTTTTTTGCCTTTTTCTTTCGATGAAGAGACATTTTTTTTTATTTCTTCTTTCACGAAGAGGACGTCATGTTGAATTAATTGCATGTCTAAGTTAAAAGCATGGTGATTGCAGATATGCCACGGCTTGTTAAATTAAACATAGCTAGCTTTCCAATAGCACATCACTCCGGTGCCTAGAAGAACATTAATTATGACTTATATTTATATGTATTTCACGCATCATTCCAGATCATATCCTTTTCTTGGTGTTTCTCCTTGGCATTTGAGTCATTTTATAGGTATCTGTTGTTAGAATAAAAGGATTTATCAGATTTGTGAATGATGGGTATAGTTAGCTTTGTAGTACATATATAAATTAAGGTATTGGGTTTATATAAGCGCGTAAAGACTTCAACTTCATATGCTGATCATGCATCCTAGAACAACATGACAAGTTCAAGCTGGATCAGACATAATGTTTCCTCAAAGATTTTGTATAAAACATTGCAAGATACAGATACAGAAAGGGCTAGACAGCTAACTCGGAAATGAAAGTCGGTAAATATTCGTAGCCGATGCAGTTGGACAGGTTGAGGTTTTATCCTAGAAAAGTCCGGCAAAATGTAGAATACTTTAACTGATGGACATTTTGTTACATGTCTTTATCCTCTGTCTTTGTCCATAACAATCATGTAGTCAAAATTAAAAATTATGTAACAAGTAAGCATAGAATTAATGAAATTAAATATTTGCTCAGGCAAGGAGTGCAACACGTACCTGTTGGGGGATCGAAGGTCTTGTTCGACTCGGCGAAGCCCTTCAACGAAAAGTGTGTGATGATTGCGTCCTTGCGAAGCCCTCCTGGCGTCTTCAGCGTTCGGATTGCTTCTGGCGAATGTAAGGACCGTGTGACCGAGAGAGGGGCGGGGGGGGGGGGGGGGGGGGGGGTGAATCGGGCACACCATGAGCTAATACTTTTTGCACTTCTAGCAACTTAATCTAATTGCACAAGCAAAGGATACATAACAAGAGCGTACATGTGCACTACGTGTAAATGATCAAGGAAGGATAACCATGTGCTAGGACTTGTACATGCTAGGAGCAAGACATACATGAGCATATAAGAACAACCTAGCATATAAGAGCATATACAAGATAAGCACAACAAGTCCTACACATGCTAGTATATAAGATAACAACGATCAAGCAATCTAACATGCATATAGGGAACACATAGGGAAGCTCAACAAGCTATACATGCTAGTGTATATGATAAGTATAGAACAAGCAAACTAGCATGTATATGTACACAAAGGAAAGCTCAAGCTAGTGATCATGATAACAAGGTAGGTACAACATAAGCATAACAAAATCACTATATGATATCAAGCAAGTGTGAGCTATCACAACAAGTAGGTACAAGCATATATAAGGAAAGCATGTATCACTAGATATAACGAGGAACTAGAACGAAAACAATCGCTAAGCAAATCATATGAGATAAGCACAATGTCTACTACTAGCATATAGGATAAACAAGATAACAAGTGCAAGTAGTAGAGAGTAAGAGTAAGAGATTGCTCATCGATTTTTCCCGTGGTATCGGGAGGATGGCGCCTCCCCCTAGTCCACGTTGGGTCACTCCCGCCGGAGTCTCGACCTCGTCCCTCCGCTCGATGGCGATCCCCTCTAGAGCACACTCCACTCCTCGAGCCGGTGATGTTCCCAAGAGCACGCTTCACCCTCCAAGTGAAGACACGGGCTTCACCCCGCCGCACACAAGGCAATGCTCTCTTCCATGGAACCATCCACCGCTCCTTGAGTGAAGTCGCGGGCACGTCCCGCCGGCATCTCCGGGTACTCTTCCAAGGGTAAGGATCCGCACGTGATGCGGTCCAAAGAGCGCTCCACTAGTGATGCTTCTTTCGCACGGGAAGCTCCAAGACCGTGTACAAACATGTGATGGCTTCCACAATCTCCTTGGCAAGCTCACCACCAACGCCTAACCGGTCTAGGCCTTGCCATAGACCAAGGGTAACAAACCAAGACCGCCTCCCTATGACCACACTAGTCCTAGAGGTGTATGGATGCACTCAACCCTCTCAAGCACTAAGATTTTCTCTCCAAATCTTCTCCCAAGTGCCCTCTTTCATCCTCTTGTCTTCCCTTGTGTTTCCCCACTGGTAGCAATGGCCAAAGGCACCCAAAGGGCCAAACAACTGACTATTTATAGCCTCTTCCCATCAAACTAGCCGTTGCTCTAAAAGTGCCCAGTTTCTGTGTTGACCGTACCATACGGTCTCTTACAGATCGTACCGTACGATCTCCTCCTGACAGCTTATAGTATTTTGATCATAACTCCTTGCTCTGAACTCCGATTGGGGTGTTCTACATATCAATGGAAAGCTCATGAAATTCCCTACAACTTTCCTTTTGGGCTGGTCTTCTGATCCGGCCATTTTCATGGTGATTTGACCACCGTAATGTACGGTCCTGATGATAGTACCATAACGGCTCTCCAAATCCGCTGCTTCTTGTTTCGCCCATAACTTTTCACTCCGAACTCCGATTTCGGTGATCTTGTACTTGTTGGAAAGCTTGTGAGAAGATCTACACAGTGATCATAAGCTCATCTTCATTATAGAGATCGTACCATACGGTCTCTAGGATCGTACCATACGGTCTCCTTTTCTTTCTGCCAACAGAAGCTCCCAACTCTCTGATGTTTCTGTCCATGTAGACCGTACCATACGGTCCTATGATCGTACCGTACGATCAATGGTCCGGTCTTCATTTCTCCAGCTTCAAGAAACTCAACTCCTCTGTCTGGAACTCCAATAAGGACCGTACCATATGGTCTTCAGCACCGTACTGTACGATCTCCATCCTTTCTTCTTCCAGAACCTCTGTCTTCTCTGTCTGGGTCATCCATATAGACCGTACCATATGATCTCTATGACCGTATCGTCCGGTCTTCTCTGCAGAAGCTGAATCTTGATTTCTCTTCATATTTGCTTCCAACTTCTCCAACTTTGGTTCCTCTTCTCCCCTGCTGTCACCCTAGTGCCTGAGAGACTCTCTGAGCATCCACATACCTCTACCACTAGTGTGACCTAAGAGAAACGACTCGATCCCCCTTGATAGTCCGGTTTTTCCTATGGACTCAAGCCTACATCTACACCAAGCCAACACTTGCTTGGTTCTAGCATGTCCTTAGCCTTGATCCATATCTTCAACCGCAATCTCTATCAAGTCCAATGATCCTCGTCGTCTTCCATCATCGAGGCAACCAATCACCGGGATGTAGATAGAAGATTGTTGTTGCTCAACCAATCCTTCCGATCATGTGACCATATGAAAACCATTCCTTCATCCAAAGATGTTAGTCACAATGATCTCGTTGCCATAAAGGACAACTCGACCGTAACATAATGTGCATAAGATATGTATGGAAAACTAGCACAATAACATCATCATGATATAAGGGTATTAAAGAAAGCTACATGATGAATAGGTAAAGCATGATGACAAGATAAAGTATACATAAATAAGCACAAGTATGTCATCATCACAAGAGACAAGATCATCATGGTATAGGATATAAGGTAAGACTATCATGATGATCAAGAGTATGTCAAGGTATAAGATACATAAAGGAACACATGACATACTTACCTTGTCTCTTACCTTATATGTGTAGTAGTCACCTCGTAGAGTAGTCCTTATGTATACTTCTCCTCTTTACCATCTTCCTTGCAACCTTTGTGTTGGCACTCTAATAGTGTATCACTACATCCATGAGACTAACCATCTTGCACACTAGCAAACCTTGTTAGTCCCATTGACCATGTTGATATCAATCACCAAAACCTATGAACCATGCTCTAGGTTCATTGATCTTACAATCTCCCCCTTTTTGGTGATTGATGGCAACACAACCAAAGCAAGAGATAATAGATAGAACAATGCACAACTACTTGCCTAGGATGTATTGACAACATACAATACCTTTGCTCATACCTCGTCTTCTGGATTGTATCTTCACCCCATGGTTGCAAGTACTTCTCCCCTTTGACATGTTCTCCCTATTTGTGCCTCATGTCTCTTCCGTTTCCACAACTACTTGCTTTGGAGGATATCTTTCTCCCCCTTTGACATCAAGCACCGAAAAGAGACAAACAAGGCAAACGGTTAAAAGCACAAGGGAGCTTCATAGATAGTGATCCTTTGAATGTGGATGGGTTATGGATCCAAATCATGAAGCCTCATAACATAGACTAAACTCCCCCTAAATTTGTGCATACATGTGATGGAAGGCAAAGTATATGCACAATTTAACAAGAAAGTCAAGTGGGGGACCTTAAGCTATGTTATGGAAGGTAGCTAGAAAGATAATGCAAGAATGAAGGAAAACCATTATCTACTTGCAAGAATGAGAAACTTAGCGTACCTTTGGGGATGTGATGATTGCTTTCCAATGCCGTAAAGAATGAGTCATTTGAGTATCATGGCACCTCAAAGTGGATGATCATCTCCAAATCATGGCATCTCAATTTCGATGATCATTCCTATCAAGAGACTAGCCAAAGATAAACTTAAAAACACATTAGTCTCAAGAATCACAAGACATAGGATAGGCTCCCCCTAAAAACGTGCATACAAGTATTTGAATGACTTGTGATACATGCACTTTGTCATGAAAGACAAGTCTAGGAGACTACCCTATATTTCGGATCATGGCACATAAATAGATATGAAATGAGTGCATAAATAAATGCCACTTGTAAAAGATATGAATGGAAGCACACAAGAATTTACCACTTGTAAAAGCATATAGACATGAAGCAAAACACAAGGGTAAAGCATCTCAATCACAACAAAGTAACATGCAAGAATTAGAAGGACTCTACACACATGATGGTAAGTAAGACAAGCATGCAAGTCATAGCTCAAGATAAGATACCACTCAAAAGAGCAAAAGCTCAACCACGAGTGAATATAAGGCACAAGAGGCTATGACAAGCAATAAAGCGATGATATGAAAAGAAAGAAGTAAGCATACAAAAACATATCATCATGGGTATACATACAAGAAACAAATAGAGAGATATTACCTTTGTGTTCCGATCGAGGCAAGTCATAGCTCAAAGGATATTACAAGTAAGAGCAAAAACTCACAATACAAGTGAATGTAAGCACAAGAAGCTATGACAAGCATAATGACTAGTGATGACGCAAATGGGAAAGGAAATGAATAAGATGCATCACCATAGGGTCAAGTAGGGATTACCTTCATACTTACCTTGTAGTCCTCCACCATCTCAAGATGTGATGAAGGTCGATCGTCATGATCACTTGATCTTCATGATCCAAACTCCTCCTTGAAATGATCATCTTCTTGTAGAGGCTCCCCCTTGACTCAAGCCACCATCTCAAGATTGTGATGAAGATCGATCATCTTGATCACTTGATCTACTTATGCACAATCTCGTCCTTGAGATGATGTCAACGTCTTCATCGTGTTCTCTCCTATCTCTTGTTTCTTGTGCCTCCACCTTGTTCCTACAATTGATCTTACAATAGAGGAAAAAGAACAAGAAGAGCAAACGTCAAATGCACACAAGAGCTTCATAGACCATGTCCTTTAGAGTGGAAGGCATTTGGATCATGATTATGAAGCCTCATAACATAGGCTAAACTCCCCCTAGAGTTATGCATACTTATAGTGGAAGGCATGATATATGCATATCATTGTGTGAAACACATGGGGTAGTTTAAACTATGTTATGGATGGTAGCTAGAACAAAAGATAAATGAAAGAGAGTTCGGTTCTAGGCATACCTTTTGGAGAGAAGTCACTATGTCTTGCACCATCATGATAGAAACTAAAACAAAGAACACACAAGTGAAAGACTCATTTGTGATTTCCTATATGCAATGCATGAACAAGCATATAATACAAATGCAAGAAGAATTTGAAACATGCCATGGTGAATGCAACAAGTTTAAAGACAATGCATAAAGGAAACCTACTCAAGGTCAAGTTTGAACCTCTCTCAAGCTTACTCACAATGAGCCAAACCTTGCCTTGAGCCAATCGGTCCACCAACTCAAGCATCCCCCATGCTCATTGCTATCTTGAGAAAGTTAGACCTTGAACTAATATTTTTTATGTTCTTTTCTTTTAGGTTTTTACATGATGCATGAAAGTGCATAACAAACTAGTTCACATAGGAGCAACTAAAAAGCAAAGGAACTAGAAGCAAAAGAAAAACTACACTATGATACAAGATACCTCCTTGAAGAGTAGATGTTGTCATTCACGCCTTTGACACTTGTGGTGGACACTTCAAAGATCTTCAAGTGTTGAACTCGGTCCACCACCTTCATCACCTCAAGCGTTGTACTTGAGTACCTCCATGTGATCGACCGACCTCACCCGGTCCACTTGAATCTTAGCACCCGAAGCACCTTCATCTTCCTCTTCTTGTCCAAAGCTCCTATTGACTTTTCTCTCACAACACTACATTCACATCTCATATGAACAAAGTGAGTGTTGTCAACATAAAGCAAATAATCAAATGAAAACATAGGAGCTTTAGGAACCAAACAATCCTTTGTTGAATGGCCACTTATGCAACAATGTTTGCAATAGTGATCATGGGCCATCAACGGTACTTCTTCAATTCGGTGTGGCATCATCCATGCCAATGTCTTCATGTTCACCGGAGGAGTACCAAGTCCTCTTGTGAGCCTTGTGAGTACTTGCATCATTGACTCACTCTCCTCCTTGAGGTTGTGGTATACCTTCAAAACAAAGACTCAAGAGAAGAGCTCTCACAAGAGAGGGTTAGTTCATCACAAGTAATAGATGCATGTGAAATAGATGAACTAAGAGTAGTGGACGAAGAAGAAACAAGATAGATAAGGTTGATAGCTTGATAAGAGATGTCAAGATTCTCACACTTCACGTGAAGCTCAATGTTATCCAACTTGAGTCCACAACTCATATGTAGAGCCTCATGAGAAGATGTGAGATCCTTGAACTCCTTATCATGCATACCAACACGAATTATGCACGAATCACATTGTTTCCATACCTCAACTACCTTTTTAGTGATGACCATTTGCGCTTGCCAAGTAGCTCGATATTTCTTCATAGAAGGAGCTAGCTTGCCGTCAAGCACGTAGGAGGTGGAGGTAGAGTCTTGGATGTGCTTATGAGGACACGACCAACAACATGTTTGCCTATGCGCTTGAAGAAGAGTCACTCTCATCGTCTTCATCATTGGCAATCAACCAATAAAGAGAAAACCTTTGTAGGATGACATCTTCTTCTTCTCGACATTGGTCTTGTCCTACAAGCTTCTTCTCGTACTCGACATTGGAATCTTCTTCTTCTCCTCCATCACTCTCACTTGATCCTTCCATCACCATCATCTTCTTGTTGATGACCACAAGTCATATCTTCTAGTGACGCACATGGTTGGAGATGGAAGAGGTGAAGTCTTAATCAAGATATCAATAGCAACTTGATCTTCACTGTCGGGTTCATAGTCACCTAGCTCGCAATGAGACACAAAGATGAGTTAGATGAAGAATTAAAATTCGGATTTAGATATACCGTCATCTTTGTATTCTTCGAGGAAGATGTAAGTTCACTTGAGTGATCAAAGAGGTGAGCATCTGAGCTTGCATCATCTTCTTCTCAATGTCTTGCCCTTCAAGTGATGGAAGCTTGATCACGATAGTAGATTGATCTTTAACTTGATCACCATCTCTAATTGACATGTCCTCAATGTGAGAGACATTTCTTGAGAGATCTTCATGTGAGGTGCAAAAATGTTGTCGGGGGATCTTGAATGAGAAGGTGATTGGAACATATTCATGATAACCTCACCACTTGAGCTCTTCCACTTGTCATAAGAATTAAAATACTTATCTAGCATACACAAAGAAAGACACAAGTAAGTGATCCATTAGAACAAATATGGTAAGATTATCACGAAAGGACTTCTCAACAAGAAAACTAGCAACAACATAATCAAGATACATAGGCACACAAACATGATCATCACAGGATATCGTAAGAACAACAAGATCATCATAATAACATGGTTATCTATGAAAGTGCTAGAGAAATAATTCATGATGTCCCACAATTCATTCGGCACTATGGACTTAAGGTAGCTCTTTAAGCGATTCATTCAACGTCCATAGACGAAACCTATATGGGATGAAAACCCAAACTCATTCGGTCACAACTTAAAGGCGGTTAAGCCCTAAATTGAGCACGAGGCTCTGATACCACTTGTAAGGACCGTGTGACCGAGAGGGGGGGGGGGTGAATCGGGCACACCATGAACTAATACTTTTTGCACTTCTAGCAACTTAATCTAATTGCACAAGTAAATGATACATAACAAGAGCGTACATGTGCACTACGTGTAAGTGATTAAGCAAGGATAACCATGTGCTAGGATTGTGCATGCTAGGAGCAAGACATACATGAGCATATAAGAACAACCTAGCATATAAGAGCATATACAAGATAAGCACAATAAGTCCTACACATGCTAGTATATAAGATAACAACGATCAAGCAATCTAGCATGCATATAGGAAACACATAGGGAAGCTCAACAAGCTATACATGCTAGTGTATATGATAAGTATAGAACAAGCAAACTAGCATGTATATGTACACAAAGGAAAGCTCAAGCTAGTGATCATGATAACAAGGTAGGTACAACATAAGCATAACAAGATCACTATATGATATCAAGCAAGTGTGAGCTATCACAACAAGTAGGTACAAGCATATATAAGGAAAGCATGTATCACTAGATACCACGGGAAGCTCCAAGACCGTGTACAAACATGTGATGGCTTCCACAATCTCCTTAGCAAGCTCACCACTAACGCCTAACAGGTCTAGGCCTTGCCATAGACCAAGGGTAACAAACCAAGACCGCCTCCCTATGACCACACTAGTCCTAGAGGTGTATGGATGCACTCAACCCTCTCAAGCACTAAGATTTCCTCTCCAAATCTTCTCCCAAGTGCCCTCTTGCATCCTCTTGTCTTCCCTTGTGTTTCCCCACTGGTAGCAATGGCCAAAGGCACCCCAAATGGCCAAGCAACCGACTATTTATAGCCTCCTCCCATCAAACTAGCCGTTGCTCTAAAAGTGCTCAGTTTCTGTGTTGACCGTACCATACGGTCTCTTACAGATCGTACCGTACGATCTCCTCCTGATAGCTTGTAGTATTTTGATCATAACTCCTAGCTCCGAACACCGATTGGGGTGTTCTATACATCAATGAAAAGCGCATGAAATTCCCCACAACTTTCCTTTTGGGCTGGTCTTCTGATTCGGCCATCTTCATGGTGATTTGACCACCGTAATATACGGTCCTGATGATTGTACCATAACGGCTCTCCAAATCCGCTGTTTCTTGTTTCGCCCATAACTTTTCACTCCGAACTCCGATTTCGGTGATCTTGTACTTGTTGGAAAGCTTGTGAGAAGATCTACACAGTGATCATAAGCTCATCTTCATTATAGAGATCGTACCATACGGTCTCTAGGATCGTACCATACGGTCTCCTTTTCTTTCTGCCAACAGAAGCTCCCAACTCTCTAATGTTTCTGTCCATGTAGACCGTACCATATACTCCTATGATCGTACCGTACGATCAATGGTCCGGTCTTCATTTCTCCAGCTTCCAGAAACTCAACTCCTCTGTCTGGAACTCCAATAAGGACCGTACCATACGGTCTTCAGCACCGTACTGTACGATCTCCATCCTTTCTTCTTCCAGAACCTCTGTCTTCTTTGTCTGGGTCATCCATATAGACCGTACCATACGATCTCTATGACCGTACCGTCCGGTCTTCTCTGCAGAAGCTGAATCTTGATATTTCTCTTCATATTTTCTTCCAACTTCTCCAACTTTGGTTCCTCTTCTCCCCTGCTGTCACCCTAGTGCCTGAGAGACTCTCTGAGCATCCACATACCTCTACCACTAGTGTGACCTAAGAGAAATGACTCGATCCCCCTTGATAGTCCGGTTTTTCCTATGGACTCAAGCCTACATCTACACCAAGCCAACACTTGCTTGGTTCTAGCATGTCCTTAGCCTTGATCCATATCTTCAACCGCAACCTCCATCAAGTCCAATGATCCTCGTCGTCTTCCATCATCGAGGCAACCAATCACCGGGATGTAGATAGAAGATTGTTGTTGCTCAACCAATCCTTCCGATCATGTGACCATATGAAAACCATTCCTTCATCCAAA
Organism: Eragrostis curvula; assembly: GCA_007726485.1. Taxonomy (NCBI): domain Eukaryota; kingdom Viridiplantae; phylum Streptophyta; class Magnoliopsida; order Poales; family Poaceae; genus Eragrostis; species Eragrostis curvula. The sequence goes on along the minus strand of RWGY01000035.1, from coordinate 1,304,638 downwards.
GATGTTAGTCACAATGATCTCGTTACCATAAAGGACAACTCGACCGTAACATAATGTGCATAAGATATGTATGGAAAACTAGCACAATAACATCATCATGATATAAGGGTATTAAAGAAAGCTACATGATGAATAGGTAAAGCATGATGACAAGATAGAGTATACATAAATAAGCACAAGCATGTCATCTTCACAAGAGACAAGATCATCATGGTATAGGATATAAGGTAAGACTATCATGATGATCAAGAGTATGTCAAGGTATAAGATACATAAAGGAACACATGACATACTTACCTTGTCTCTTACCTCATATGTGTAGTAGTCACCTCGTAGAGTAGTCCTCATGTATACTTCTCCTCTTTACCATCTTCCTTGCAACCTTTGAGGTGTTGGCACTCTAATAGTGTATCACTACATCCATGAAACTAACCATCTTGTACACTAGCAAACCTTGTTAGTCCCATTGACCATGTTGACATCAATCACCAAAACCTATGAACCATGCTCTAGGTTCATTGATCTTACAGCGAATCCTTTTCAACATCCCGAAGTCCTCGAGCACCTGGGCGAAGCCCTCCTGAAATGTCCGCGATGCTAGACTTGGTTCAACTGCCCAGGCTGTTCCTTGGGTCTTACGTTATGCGTCGTTCCGAAGCCCTCAATCGTCCGCGGTGCTGGGCGAAGGGGTTGAGGGATGACAAAGAAAAGTGGATAGAGTAAATGATGTGTCTTTGGCTCGAGGCCCGAAAAACAGATGTCATTATAGGGGGTCTTCCCTCCATATTTATAGGGAGAGGAAAGGTCAATATTACAGTGGTGCCATTGGGCAATTCTGTTACGTCTTCCGGTCTGGGTCTTTATAGGTGGCTTCGCCGATCTTCTACCCAGAGCTCCTTCGCGTCGCTCCATACCCTTCGCTGGTGGCTGTCGCCCCTTCGCGTGCCGAGTACTTGTTGCTGGATTCCCAACATTAGCCCTCAACTGGTGAAGTGCCTTGTGTAACGATGACCTGAAACAGTTATTCGTATTTCCGCAACAAGTCAAATCATCACGCCTATTTTCGAGGTGTCTATCTTATTTTTACTGTTTGATCTACGTGTCGACTCATTTCCCGGGGTGCTTTTCGTCTGTAAAAGGAGTGCCGTCTTTAGTGTGTTACCGAGATCTTTTGAGTCATCTCTTTTTACTGCGATAGACCCTTTCCCTTTGGTTCCTTCGCCAAGCTTCTGCCCTCTTCGCTTGGATTCACTTGCCTCTGCGAAGATGCCTCCCAAGGTCGCTTTGCTCGAGAGAGAATGGAATGACACTTTCGGTCACTCCAAATGCACAGATGCTTACCTTGATGACAATTTTACCTCTAATTTTGGGCCTAGGGCCTCATCTCGTTCTCCTGGATCTAGCCTTGTTCCAAGACCTTCGGCCGGCGAAGCCGTTGTCTTCTTTGAGTTCTTCAAGTATGGGCTTCGGGTACCTGCACATCCTTTTGTTGCTCAGGTTCTGAAGGCTTTTCAGCTGGTGATTCATCAGCTTACTCCAAATGCTATTGCGAAGCTTGCCATTTACGTATGGGCATGTAAATCCCAAGGCTTTGAACCCAGTGTATCCGCCTTCGCTTTCACCCATCGAGTCCACTTTCAACCTACCTCGAAGGTGAGATCGGACAGCTTTGGAGTGATCAACTTCGTTCACGCTAATCCGAAGAATGTCCCAGCATTTGGTCAAGCAAACAAAGTGACATCTCACTGGAAGCGCTATTGGTTTTACGTTAAATTTAGCGAAGACTCTGAGATTGTCAGCTCCATGGAGCCTCCTAAATGGTTGATCCAAGTTGATGTTGATCATGATGATGATTTCGAAGGTTGTATTGATTCCCTTCGCAAGATCAGGCCCCTTTTGAGCTGCCGGGACCTTGTGGACGAGTATATTTCTGCGGGAGTTGATCCCCTTCGACCCAGCTAGGATCTTCAGTTTGCAGAGGGTTTATACGCAAATGGCCTCCGCAAATATGTGTTAACTAGCGATGCTATCTCTGTTCCTGAGGTTGAGGAGTTAGCGAAGGATATAGTTGGGCCTTATATTGATAAAGAAGAAGCTGGTCGCCGAGAAGCTGGCATTCTGGCTCGTTTCAACCGTTCCTTCGCATCTCGGGATCAGCCCTATGAGGATTATGGAGCTCCTGTCCCAAAGCGGAAAAGGAGTTCGAAGGCTACAGTTTCCGAAGAACCAGAGCCTTCGAGGAAGCGCCATTGCAAGAATGCTCCAGGTCCTACTCGTAAACACCTTCGCAAGGCGGCTTTGAATGTAGAGCCTATTAGTGTTGCTCCTCCCCGAGGTTCTGCTGATAACGAAGGCTCTCCGGGTGATCATTCTAGTGAAGATTGCTCATCTGAGGAAGATCCCTTCGGTGAACTTCCTCGCTTTCGTATTTCAGAAGACGATGACCCCATTGAATTTGCTCTTGATACCGATTACGAAGGTCATGGGCTTCCTTCGCTTACCCCTTCGGAGGTCTTTCCTAGTGCTGCAGTTATGGGAGACGTTGAAAAGGTTCTTCCCGATATTTTGTTTGCGAAGGAAAGAAAGCAGCTTTCTGGAGTTCACTCTGGTCGTTTGTTTTAGTCGCTTTATGCTAACCAAGTCAAGGTTAACCCTTCTTTTTTTATTATATTTTGACTGACCGTTTGGGATGAAAGTTTTCGTTTGATATCATTTTTTCTTCTTTCAGGCATTTCCTGTCTTTGGTGCCATCGAAGACCAGTTTTTCCACTTTCGCAACCGCCTTCACCATTATAGGCAGAGGTTTAGCGATACGAGGAGTGAACTCCAGGAGAAGGACTACGAAGAGAGGAAGGTTTCCTCATCTCTTTTCAAGGCTTGTAAAGACTTGAGGGATTGCCTTTTGTATCTTGAGGCGAAGTGCAAAACTTTTCTCTGCCGAATGCTTCGAACAGGGAGTTTGCTGAATGGATTTCTGCAAATTCTTCTTTTGCGAAGTCCACAGCAGAGAATTTTGGAGTCTTAGCTGGAGCTGCCGGTATCGAGGAAGCCTTCGCTCAGCTGAGCTTGTCTGGCGGGAGCGTGGACCCAATTTTGGATGAAGGCTTTTCTCCTGCTGAGGAACTTCCAGATCCTATTCCTGACGAGGCGCGAAGCTCTTTTTTCAAGATGGCTCCGCACTGGCAAGAAGTTGGATCTGGGCGCGTTTCTTCTTTTGTTGAGAAGTTTAGAGGGAACCAAAACTCAGCGGCTTCGGATGACACCGCTGATGATGTTCCGGAGGAGTAACTTTGCTCTTACTTGGGAGCTTTTTGTGTTGTAAATGTATTTGTAATTTAATCGAAGGTACTTCTTTAACTTATGCGAAGGTTCATTCGATTAATATACTGTCTTGACCTTTCTGGTCTTAATGCGATGTCTGAAGTACCCTTTTCTTTTGATATTTCATTTTTGCACTTATTTTCTTTTGAGAGTTTGTTTGGTCGAAACCTTCGTCTTTCGAAGGCTCCTACCTGTATGGGAGAACATCTTTGTGTTTATACGTTGCTCGCTTTCTGTCCTTTGTGGACGAAGTTTGAGGGCTAACTGGCCCTTCGCTTGATCTTCTAATTCCCGTTCTTTGGGAATTTTAAGGATTTTTTTTTCTTGTCCTTTTTGGACGATGTCGAAGGTCATAAGCTCTTCTTTTTGACCCTTCGATTGATCCTTTTAATTCCCGTTCTTTGGGAATTTTCGGATGTTTTTCTGTTCTTTTGGACGATGTCAAAGGTCATAAGTTCTACTTTTGACTCTTCGATTTAATATTGCTGTGAATCTTTGGACTTTTTCAGGGAGAGAATTTTTATTCCTCGGTCCTGCCTCGTTAAAAACCTTGCCCCCTAAGAAGGGGTTCCCCATGCAAGGAAAAGAGTACAGGCCGGCTGTTATTTTTTCTTTTACACATAGTACTTTTTCAATTTCTCCACATTCCAAGTGTGTCTCACATCTTCTCCTTCGGAAGACAACAGTCTGAAAGCTCTTTCGTTGACGGTTGCCTTCGCTATGAAAGGCCCTTCCCACTTGCTCTGTAGTTTTCCTACAGTTTCTTCGTTACGCTTTCGTCGAAGCACCAAGTCACCATCTTTTATTCCCTTCGATTTTATGCCTTTGTTTTCCCACCTTTTGGTTTCTTCTTCATATCTTTGCAGATTAAGTACTGCTTCGTTGCGAAGTTACTCCAAGTTATCTTTTCAAGTCAAGGATGCTTCGTCTGAGTTTTCTGCTAGGCTTCGCAGAGACTTGTTTTCTATTTCTTCTGGTGTCATCGCTTCTTCTCTGAAGAGTAGCTTGAAAGGACTAAAACCAGTTGATCTTGATGGCGTGGTTCTTAATGACCATAGAACTGAATGAAGCTCTTCCGGCCACTTTCCTTTTTTGATGTTCAAGAGCCTTTTCTCGACTGCCAAAAATATTCTTTTGTTCGTATTTTCAACTGCTCCATTTGTTTGAGGGTGGTATAATGATGCGAAGCGAAGGTTTATACCCAGTGATTCGCAGAAGTCAATGAATTGTTGGCTGTCGAACTGTTTTTCATTGTCAACCACCAATTTTCTTGGAACTCTGTATCTGCAGATTATAGCTTGCCATACGAATTTTTTCATATTTTCCGAAGTGATCGAAGCTACTGCCCTGAATTTGATCCACTTCGAGAAATAGTCCATTGCAATGAAGGTGTATTGAAGGTTCCCTGGTGCCGCTGGTAATTTCCCAACTCTGTCTATGCCCCATTGGTAAAATGGCCATATGGGCTGCATTAACTGTACCTCCGCTCCTAGGCTTCGCTGATGTCTGGCGAAGAATTGGCATTCATTACATTTTCTTACTATTTCCTTGGCATCTTTTGCTGTTGTTGGCCAATAGAAACCCATTCTGTAGACCTTCGCTACTAAAGGTCTTGATGCGATATGAGATCCGCACATGCCTGAGTGAACATCCTGAAGCATTCGTTTACCGTTTTCCGGAAGGATGCATCGTAGCCATGCCTGACATACTCCTCCTTTGTAAAGTTGACCTTCGATTGATTTATAGTTTCTTGCTTTTTGCGCTATTCTCTTCGCTTCAGCCTCGTCTTGGGCTTCATACTGATTGTTTAAGTGAGCTATTATTGGAGCCCTCCAATCTTCCCATAGCTGGAAGAGATGGTGTACTTTTCTTTTGGACTGTCGAACCGCTCAAGACCTCAAAGAAAACGTCTGGGGGAGGCCTTCGCCTGTTGCAGCAGCCTTCACTAGAGCGTCTGCTTCTTTGTTTAGATTTCTCTTCAAGCTCTTGACAGTGAAGCCCTTGAAGTATTTTTGCATCTTAGTTACTGCTTTGTGGTACTTGATGAGTTCTGGATCTCGTGCTTGATAATTATTTTCTACTTGATTGGCTACGACTTCAGAGTCTGTACTGATAAGGACCCTTCTTGCTCCAAGAGCCTTCGCTTTGCGAAGCCCTAGTAGCACTCCCTCATATTCTGCTATATTGTGAGTTGAGTGAAACTCCAGCTTGACAGCATATCTTAACTTAATTCCTGACAGTGAAGTTATTATCGCTGAAGCCCCGGCACCTTTTGCGCCCCATGCTTCATCGGTGAATATTGTCCATAATGACTCTGTCATTGTTATGGATGCTTCGGGGTTGCGGGTGTCCATTCCGCTATGAAGTCCGCCAGAGCCGCCGCCTTGATGGTTGTTCTTGCTCTGAACTCGATGTCGAATGGTGCCAGTTCTGCTGACCATTTCCCGATTCACCCTATTGCTTCTCTGCTTTGCAGGGTGTCTCGAAGGGGAAAGGAAGTTGGTATTATTATTTTCCTGTCGCTGAAGTAATGCTTCAATTTCCTTGAAGACATGACTACTGTGTACGCTATTTTTTCTATTTCTGAATATAGTAACTTTGCTCCTGATAAGGCTTCAGACACGAAGTACACCGGCCTTTGGCTTTTGTCTTCGCTAGTCTCATGCACCAATGCTGCACTTACTGCTGTACATAAAAACTTACTATAAAAAAAATTGAAGTGGATATACACACTATATGTACATAAAAATAGACCATACACATGGTAAACGAACGAAATAGACAAAGATTTTAGATAATACATCATATGAAGAGTAAACAACACTTTTAGATCAAATATTTCAATAAAAAAACTTAGGATGAAAAACTTAAGACACCACTGCAAAATACTAACTAGGCATTGCTTGGTGCCTTAGTCTTCTAGTTTTAGGTGGCCTAGGCAATTCCAGTCTCAATTTCAAGATCTCTAAAAATCACTTTCTCAATGTAGCATAATGCGGAGTCATTGAGCCGCTCATCAGACATCCTATTGCGCTAATCAGTTCGTCGAGCAATTGTGTGGTAGTGCTTTCCCAAACAAATACACACACTCCATGTGTACACATTTATCACATGGATGTGATGTTGGCTGCTCACAACAAGGTGGAAAAGTGCTTGTGGCGCATGCTCTGCGTGTGGTATGTCCATGGTTCAGGTGTAGACTGGTTCTCTCATTCGTGCGTTGGGGATTCCGTCAATGGGAGATGAAAGCAGGCTGACGTCTCTTTTTCGTGGCCCAGCAGGCCATAAGTCCACAAGAAGCTGGCCCATACCCTTTCATTTGCCTGTTCTTCTTCAACTGCAACCTCCTACAAAACAAATCGCCACCGCCGGCCATGTCTCGATCTGGGCATGCTCGCCGAGTCGTTGGAGCACGGGGGATGGGGGGTTCCTCGCCAGCGGCTAGGTAGGGCAGCCGCCCAAGCATGCCCTACTGGTGGGTCCGCCACTGCTCTCACAACCATGAAAGGACCTTTTCCTGCGCTCGCCGCGGCCATGTTTTCCACAAGCCCCTCCCTTCTCACGCCAAGGGGCAGTAGCTCCCGAGCTCCAAGAACATCTCATTCTCAACCTGCTTGGTCCAATATAAAACCAGCACCACGATCACCGGTACCCACCCATCAACCGAAGGTCACAGCCCGTGCCTGCGTAGGCCGAGGAAGGGCGCCGCGCCTCTTGTCGATCCCCGGCCGCGCCTCTCTTGCAGATCAACGGCGATGGACAGCAACACCCGACACATAGCCTCCACGTACGGTCTGCAGCCAGCACGCCGCGCTACACCTGGCATGCTGCTGCTTTGAATTGGCGCTGCTTTATTGGACGGCGGCTCCAAGCTTTCAGCTGCATGAAGGACGATGCCGGTGGGGGTGCGACGGTCTTGGCGCACTGGCTGAGAAGGCCACATGTGGCGGCCGCTAAGTGCTGGGTGATGGTGTCCATCGCCCGGGATCTGCAACAGGGGCACGGTGCTGATCGGGAGGAGGAGGGGGCGTCCTTGGCCTATGCACGCACGAGCCGTGACCTTCAGGTCATCATAATAGATTCTTAGTTTTTGCGGACGGGCCCCGCAGTCTACTGTACGTTACTGTTACCCTGTAGCTGTGCAAGCCTGGCCGTTCGATCATCATCCATCCGCTCACGTTCGTGCCTCCCCTGCAGCCCCGGCGAAAAAAATCATCGACTCCCCTTCCCGATTCTTCTCGTCCCTGACCGATGCCCGACGCTTCTCCCCCGACGCCACCACAACTCGGCCTCCCCAATGCTGGCGCTAGCCTCCGGTACTCCCCAACCCGGTTCCCCCATCAGCCGCCGTCGTCCTCTTCGTTCGTTCCCACGGGCTGCTCCCTGCTGCCGTTACCGATCATCATTGCCGGGATCCGATCTGATTGATCCACGGTTCCTCTGCTTGGTCCACCTCCCACAAGGCTTCCCCCCACCTCCTGGCTCACAAACCCCCTCCTGTGGCGCGCCAGCGCCTCCCCACAGGATGCCCACTACCTATGTGACTGTGTCGTCCCTTTTCGAGCGGCACTACTGCTCCAAGTCGAAGAAGATGGAGGAGCTGCCACGGCCTGCCGGCAGTGGTCGGTAGAGATGCGGTGTGGACCCACTTGAGGGTCATCCTAGGAGACTGGGAGGCGAGGAAGTGGTAAGTGGCACCAGCTGATCACTCGATCTGTACGAGATGAGTCATGGTCGTCTCCGGTGGATAGATGATTGAAGCAGATTCATATGTAATTTCCTGGTAGAAACCAGAAGTAGTTAGTTATGAAGTCTGAACATACGTGATAATATGAAAGTATTTACAGTGCATGTATTATGAAAGAAAAGGGCGACAATACCTAACAATTTGTATATCAGTATATAACAATAAAGTCACTTTTGTTGTGCAAATTTTAATACTATTTTCGGATTCAGATGCATTTTTCTTGATGATATAGTTTATACTTTACTAATAGTGCACATTGATGCAGTTTATACTTTACAGATTGCCTCTTCCATCCATACTTTTGTTTCTTTACACTAAAATATTTTTCTGCAGTCCAATATGCTGGTGATTTCAGAGAGAGAACAACCAATGTAACTACTCTGTCAGCTCCATGACAACAATTGGAAGGCTTTTTAACTATGGACTGTACCATACATATTAGGTATTGTTCCTATTATAGGGTTGAATAATCTGAAAAAAAACGCCTGTTGCTCTGTTTATGAACAAGCTTTGCTGTTTCCATGCAGAAACACAATCAAGGACACTCAGGAGTTCAATTAGCCAAATAATATTTTCCGAGACCAGCTGTGATGACTGGGGGAAGGAGGGACAGCTATTTTCAACCATATAAAAAAAATTTAGCAGAATTTGTTTCATCAGCCTCTCAAGTGATTAAAGCGAATGCCTCAATGCAAGATAACATTTTTTCAAATGTTCCAGCATTCAACATCATATTGTTGGTGATATGCAAACATCTGTGCAGCCGTACTTTCCGTGGAATATCAGTTGAACTAATTGTTGTACCCGTTTGATTGGCATTGGTAATTCACCTAAAAATATACTCTAGGCTCAATACTTATCTTGCAAGGATTCTAGATGATAACATCTGAACCCACTGAAACTGCTAGAGCATGAAACCATTCTGTAGACAAAGTCAGCGGAAAGTACATATATGTATTGGTTCATTGCCTATAATGTTACTGCAATAGTTGTTTTAGAATCCTCACAAATTCTGTAAAGATAAATGTTGAGAAGTTTTGAATATTACTTGGATGCAGCAAGCTTTGAAGATTTCACTAACTTAGCATATCGTGAATTTTTCTAATAGTTTATCTGCCTCCAGCTAGGACGTCGGCTATGGCTTCCCTCTGTTTGGAATGTGCTGCTCAGAACAATCTGGTCCACATATATATGGTAATCTCATGTACAACTTCAGAGGTACATCACATTTTTACCACTTTGACTTATCAATGAAGCATCAATGTAATATCCGAATATGTTGTTGATCTAAAGTCTTCACAGGGAGGCAGCTTAAGTGATCAACACAACTTAACATGACACGCACGTCATGGACTTACCCATGGACGTACTCAACTCAAACAGTACGCATGCACACCTACGTCCATGTCAAGATTATTGCTAACACTCACCTCCCTAAACTTGACAAGGCACACACTCTAACTCAGAACAACGCCGGCTCGTCATCGGTGTCCGCCAACAGCACCTTCCCGTTTCGCGCCCCGGAGAAAAACTTGGCGATGTGCCCGTGCTCGCCGCAGGTATAGCACCGCCCATGATGGCGCCCACCAGAACGCGACTTGCCCGAACATGTGCTGCTCGCGTCATCGTCCTTGTCATCATGGCCGCCGCTACAGCCACCTCCCTTCTTGCCGTCCCGCCGCACATCACCGCCACGGGCACGTTCCTTGCCGCGCTAACGCTGGTGCGCTTCCCACTGCTCCTCCGTGAGCAGCAAGCGCTTGACGCCCGCGCCAATCTCATCCGCCTCTTCATCAGCGGAGCGATCCTCCGCCGGGCGCAATCTGCCAACGAGCTCCTCCACAGACATGGAGTCCAAGTCTAGAAGCGTCTCGATTGCCAACGCAATCTGGCTGAACTTCTTGGGAACCACACGTCGGATCTTTCTCACCACGCGACCATCCTCTAGCTTCACGCCAAGATCCGTCAAGTTCCTGGCGATGCTCTTGATGCGCAGCGAGAAGTCATCGATCGTCTCGCCGTCGAGGAACGCGACGTTCTCGAATTCCTTCAATAGCCGCTGCGCGTTCGCTTGCTTCATGCGCGCCTCTTCCTGCCGCATCATCTTCACCGCCGCCCACGCCTCTTTCACCGACTGCTTTACGGCGAGCTCGGCCTTCATCTCTGAGGGCACGCCGCGCAGGATGGCGGCCAACACCAACCTATCCTCGCGATGCTCGGGCTTGTCCGCCTCCACCACGTACCACAGCCCCAACGCCTCCAAGCTGACCTGCATGACCAGCGACCACTCACGGTAATTGGTCTTGGTCAGCATCAGCAGATCCACATCGTTGGAGTTGGTGACGACGCTGGCAGCGACGGTCTTCGACATCTCCCCGGCTCTGAATACCACTTGTTGGAACCCAGAGCTCCTCACAGCCTAGACTTTCCTCTCTCTCTCTCAACACGATTGCAAGGTAGAAGAAAAACGGTACACGGAACACACAAGTATTTACGGCGACGAACGCCGCGGCGACAACCTCGCCTGTATCTTGGCTTTATTTCTCACGGGACTCAAGTTTTGATCGGCGGTGTACTCCATATTTTATAGGCCCCAACGCACACCTAAAGCTTACCTCTTGCGCACGACTCGGCCTTCAACTTGCACACCACGCCACACCGAAACCCAACCTGCTACGACGACGCATCCGCGGTAGCAATCCTACCGGACCCAGACTCGACTAGGAGCGCAGCTATTCTGCAGCAACCATGCGCATGTACGACAGACGCAACACACGCAGCCCCAACACAACTTAACATGACACGCACGTCATGGACATACCCATAGAAGTACTCAACTCAAACAGTACGCATGCACACCTACGTCCATGTCAAGATTATTGCTAACACTCACCTCCCTAAACTTGACATGGCACACACTCTAACTCAGAACAACGCCGGCTTGTCATCGGTGTCCGCCAACAGCACCTTCCCGTTTCATGCCCCGGAGCAAAACTTGGCAATGTGCCCGCGCTCGCCGCAGGTATAGCACCGCCCACGATGGCGCCCACCAGAACGCGGCTTGCCCGAACATGTGCCGCTCGCGTTGTCGTCCTTGTCATCATGGCCGCCGCTACAACAACCTCCCTTCTTGCCGTCCCGCCGCGCATCACCGCCACGGGCACGTTCCTTGCTGCACTGACGCCGCCGCGCTTCCCACTGCTCCTCTGTGAGCCGCAAGCACTTGCCGCCCACGCCAATCTCATCCACCTCTTCATCGGTGGAGCGATCCTCCGCCGGGTGCAACCTGCCAACGAGCTCGTCCACAGACATGGAGTCCAAGTCTAGGAGCGTCTCGATTGCCAACGCAATCTGGCTGAACTTCTTGGGAACCACGCGTCGGATCTTTCTCACCACGCGACCATCCTCTAGCTTCACGCCAAGATCCCGGCAATGCTCTTGATGCGCAGCGAGAAGTCATCGATCGTCTTGCCGTCGAGGAACGCGACGTTCTTGAATTCCTTCAACAGTCGCTGCGTGTTCGCCTGCTTCACGCGTGCCTCTCCCTGCCGCATCATCTTCACTGCCGCCCACGCCTCTTTCTCCGAGGGCACACCGCGCAGGATGGCAGCCAACACCAACCTGTCCTCGCGACGCTCGGGCTTGTCCGCCTCCACCACGTCCCACAGCCCCAACGCCTCCAAGCGCATGCATGACCAGCGACCACTCACGGTAATTGGTCTTGGTCAGCATTAGCAGATCCACTGCGTTGGAGTTGGCGACGACGCCGGTAGCGACGGTCTACGATATCTTCCCCGGCTCTGAATACCACTTGTTGGAACCTAGAGCTCCTCACAGCCTAGACTTTCCTCTCTCTCTCAACATGATTGCAAGGTAGAAGAAAAACAGTAGACGGAGCACACAAATATTTACGGCGACGAACGCCGCGGCGACAGCCTCGCCTGTATCTTGGCTTTATTTCTCACCGGACTCAAGTTTTGATCGGCGGTGTACTCCATATTTTATAGGCCCCAACGCACACCTAACACACGTCATGGACATACCCATGCATGCACACCTATATGTGTGTCATGATCAAGTTTCACATATATAGGACAAAATTTAGTAAATAGTATAACCAATGTCATAAATAGAGCGTATGATTATTATAAGAAATGTCTCAAAGGACTAAAAGAATACAAACGTTAGTGTAAGACTCCATAACGCCACAGGCAATCGACTGAGGGCTCCACAAGTTTAGTCTTTACCATCATCTTGAAAGTGGGCAATCTTCAATCTTTGAGTAGCATATCATGATTATAGGGGAAATAGCAAGTGTGAGTACATATCGTACTCTGCAAGTGTAGGAAAAGATGACATGCTAGCTTATATTAAGGAAAGGCTAACATATGGTTCATAGCAGAAAGCAACTATCAGTAAGACATTTATTAAAGCACCTATATTACTAAATGAATGTTACCCAAAACCCAACAATAAAATAACTCTACCAGTTAACCACTTGTAGCAAACGGGTTAGCCACCCAAACCATACTGCAAGTTACCCACTCACAATATCAAAACTAAAACCATACTGCAAACTACCCATTCACAGTATCAAACTGGTTACCCACCAGATTCAACCATACCAACAAAACCATTTCTAATCATGTGAGGATCCAGGACGCTCCTGACCGTGAGCACGACTGTTATAACAGTTTTACTTCTCTGCAGAAGTTGCATAACTTTACCAACAGGGTGGTGATTTCGTCACCTGTCGGTAACTAAAGTCTCCATGTTGCCATAATCACACTACCTATGATGTGAGGCCAAGAGATCACCACATGGTCTTTCAAAGTGCTTCCCAGCCTGCTAACACCCCCGCTAAAGTTTCACTACTGCCAGTACTCCTGCAACAGTAGTCCTCTCTGGCGTCATGGCTAGGATTACCCCTCCATCACCTGAGCTTAGAAGTACCCCTTCCTTGCTCTTACCATGAATGCAAGCAAAACTGGGAAGACAACAAATACTTGACCAAGTCTACCATATCAACCCTGTGTTTGCGCTGTTGTCCTGGGTTGTCACTCCACGAACCGGTCCTTATGATCACAAGCAGGTTCTACCCACAAACCCAACAGTACCATACCAGGTCCCCGTGCATACCCGCATCACCACCAACATCCTCCTGCTTGGATCAACCAAATTACCATGTTGCTAAACATATTAACCGGTCCGTGATCATTATGTTGAAGTGAACCATTAGTCAAAATTATTAATCAAGATTATTACCCATCCCAAGATAGCAAACTAAGCATGACCTACCAATCCATCACTATCATCTACCATAACCCGGTGACAAGGAATAATATGGAAGAGGATAAAGACACATAGGATTCAAATTAAACGCAATGCATGTCTAAACTAGAGACACAAAGCATATAGGTCCAAAATGCGTCAAGGACACTTGCCTAATTAGAAGTGCTGCTGCTCAGAGTCTTCATGTCTTCATATTCCTCTTTATGGTGCTTGAACACATGACTCTAATTAACGGTAACATGCAAAGCACACAAAGCACAAGCAATAAGAAACAGTGCACCAAACAGTATCAAACTGCTACAAAAACAGCAGTAAAAGATTCTACTCGTCGCTACGATCGAGAGGGCACAAGAATCGCTTAAAACGAAGTTGTGAGCAAAAAGTTATATGCTTTTGAAGTGAGAGGGTTTAAACTGCAAAGTTAGCATTTCTGAAATTAATTTTGTAAAGGAAAACCATTTTATTGCGCTAGGCTGACCTAGTAAATCGAAACGAATTAATCGAAATCAAAAACACCGCGGACTCGGTCCACAATGGCGAGTGCACCGGGCAGGATTGCCGGTCCACGGTGAACCACGGTGGACCGGGTCACCGGAACGACGAAGACGCGGCGGCGCATCGCCGGAGCGCGGCCGGGACGGCGCTGCAGTGGGAAAAACTTCGCCGCAGGACGTCGGGGAGCACGGAGAGCTGACTAGGAACACACCTAGGGGAAGGCCGGAAGGCGGTCGGCGACGGGAAGGAACGGAGATGGTCCAATGGCGACTTCGAGGAGGTGGCTAGGGTGGCGGGGATGCGACGCAGACCAACAAAACTGGATGAGAACCCTGCGGGAAATCTTCACGGCGACTTGAGGGCTCCCGGGGTGGCTTAAATCGACAGGACGTCGAGCTTCTTCACGACGGTAATGGCAGATGGCGACGCGCAGCTAGGGTTAGGGATGTCAGGGCGCTGTGGAATGGGAAAAGAGGAGAGGAGAGGAGAGGAGAGGCGACGCGGTTTTATGGCGGCCGAGGGGACGTCACGGAGGGGCGGCGCTCAGCGCAGCGGCGGCGATTGGCGAGGCGGCGGCGTTTTGCGGCGAGGAGGCGCATCGGCGCGGGGTTGACGAAGGGGCGGCGCGGGCGAGTTGGGCCAGGTGGGCCGCATGGATCGGAGGAGAGTTGGGCCAGGCAAAGAAAAGAGAGGTAGGCCGGGCCAGAAGAAAAGGAAGAAAAGATAAAAAAGGAAAGGGAGAAGACGACTGGGCCTGAAGATTTCGGTCCAAGCGGCTGAATGAAAAGAATTTTTCTTTTCTGTTTTGGTTTTCTCAAACTATTTTCCAAACCCCTTTTCCAAATCGGATTTCTACACGCCTTTGAATTCACTTTTGCACATAATAAAATCCTAAATGCATTTAGCAGCATGAATGCAACAATAAATTATAATATAACCTATAATAATTTATTTAATTTAGAAAATAGCTCTTTTTGCTGAATTTAAATGTTACGAACCCAAATAAATCTAATAAAGATTTTAATCTATTTCAAAAATATTTCAGATTAGGTGAAATTTGAGTCACATTCCAAAATTTGAAATTTTGGGGTGTGACATATATATAGCATGTGTGCAGTTACTTAGACTTGCTGTTGCCTACCTCGTTCAAAGATACAACTTGCATGATAAGTACGGAAAATGAATTTTTGTTCGTATTACCTTGTTTCAAATCAGCGAACACATAACTATGTTAACTACTACTATTTTAGCTGATGTTTTTTATCCAGATCAGTCAAGCCTTTTTAAATAGAAAATATTTTACGGTTAAAGTATCTATCTTTTTTTTTTGGGGGGGGGGGGGGGGGGGGGGGAGGGGGGGGACAATATCTATCGTTTCTAGTTAACCTTCCGTTGACATGTTCCATGAAAAAAAAAACTTCCGTTGACATGTTCATGAAAGATGAGTTGAAAACAATGCAAGCATTCCTAACAGCTGCGGAAGCAATGAAGAAGAAAGATCTGCTACTTAAGGTGTGGGCGGAGCAAGTAAGAAGCCTGTCCTATAACATTGAAGATTGCTTTGACGAGTTCATGGTTCATGTGGGAAATCCAAGCTTATCACAGCAGTTGATGAAGCTCAAAGACCGCCATTGGATTGCTGTCCAAATTCGCAACCTCAAATCAAGAGTTGACGAAGTGAGTAGCAGGAACACGCGCTACAGGTTAATCACGACGAAGGCCACCAAGATTGATGATGAGGCACAATTCTATATGGAGGATGTTCGCAACCACTCTGCTACAAACATTGATGAAGCGGAGCTGGTGGGTTTCTCTAACCTCAAGAAGGAGTTACTTGACATGATAATGCCCAACACAGTGATGATCAAGCTCAAGTCATATGCGTGGTTGGCATGGGAGGTTTAGGTAAGAGTACACTTGTGAGGAAGATATATGAAAGCAAGGAAGGTATTGCAAACAAATTTCCGTCCCGTGCTTGGATCACTATATCACAGTCATTTTCAAGGATAGAGGTGCTCCAAGATATGATAAGAAAGCTATTCGGCGATGATTCTTTGAAGGCTTGCTTGAAAAAATTTGTAGGGAAGGCGGTGGTGCATGTGCAAGTGGAGCACCTGGGGAAGTATATCGTAGAAGGATTAAAGGAGAAAAGGTACTTTGTTGTTCTTGATGATGTATGGAAAATTGATGCATGGATATGGATTAGGGATATATGCTTTCCTAATATTAATAACAGAGGTAGTCGGATAGTAATAACAACTAGAGATGCTACTGTAGCTCAGGCTTGCACCTTTGGAAAATGAACATTCCATAGTTTTGCTAGTGAAAAATGATGAGAAGCTGAAGATCATAGTTACGAAACTAGTGAAAAAGTGTGGTGGCTTACCACTGGCCATAGTCACGATAGGAGCTATGTTTGCTACTAAACATATTTCAGAATGGGACAAATTATATGAGCAACTTCCTTCGGAGCTCGACAACAACCTAAGCCTCAAAGCAATAAGGAGCATGGTGACTCTAAGCTACAACAAAACTTGACATCTTATCTCAAGCCTTGTTTTTTATATCTAAGCGTATTTCATGAGGATATCGAAATTAGAAGAAGCCGCTTGGTAGGCAGATGGATAGCCGAGGGGTTGGTTAGAGCCAGAGTAGGGATCACCTATGAGGATGTTGGAAACAGTTACTTTAATGAGTTAATAAGCCGAAGCATGATTCTGTTGGGGGATCGAAGGTCTTGATGGGACGGATCGAAGCCCTCCAACGGTTGATGGAAACGTTCTGGTTCTGGCGAAGCCCTCGAAGGTTGTCGATGCCTTCGAATCACCTCGCGAAGCCCTCCTTGCTCGTCGTCGTTGCCTTCTGGTTGGAGCGAAGCCCTCTTTTCTGGTCCGCGATGCCGGACGAAGGGGTTCTTGCTCAGGTTCCCTGCAGTTTTGTTGTGCGAAGCTCTCCTTCACCCGCGATGCCGGGCGAAGGGGTCGAGTGATTAGAGAGGTCTGAATACGGTGCGAATGATTCCTCCTTTGGCTCGTGGCCCGAAAAACAGATGTCTTTACATGATCATCTCCCTCCATATTTATAGGGGGTGAGATGATGATATTTACAAGTGTGCCCTTGGCTGCTTTAGCATGGCTCTTAGGTTAACAGCTTTGTGCTCTTACGCCGTCTGTTCTTTCTGTTTTGCTTCGCCTGTCCTTCGCGTAGTTCCGGGCGGCTTCGGTTGCTTTATGTGGGTGTGGCTTGGCCTTCGCTATCTCCCTTGCCGTGTACTTGTTGCCAGGACCCCAACATTAGCCCTCAACTGACGAAGTGGCACGTGTAACGAGGTCCTGAGTCAGTTTCTTTCGAGTTCTGCAACAAGTCTGCTCGTCACGTCTTTTCGTCTTAACGTCGCGTCCTTTCGTTGCTCGATGTCTGACCCGCCTCCCGGTGCGTTTCGGTTGCTATAAGAAACGTGTCGATCTTGGCTTGCTATTTGAGTTCTCTTTTGACTATTGTAGCTTGCCTTTCTTTATCTCCTTCGCTTCTTCCGATCTTTCACCTTCGCTCATTTAGTGCTTGTTTTTGCGAAGATGGCTCCGAAGAAGATCTCTTTGGCTCAAAGGTCTTTCAATAATAACTTCGGTCCCTCTGACTGTACCGAAGCCTTCCTTGATAGCGCCTTTCTTTCCACCTTCGGAGCCCGGGAATGTGCTCGTTCTCCCGGTTCTCACACAGCTCCTGAGCCAGGACCTGATGAAGCTGTTGTCTTCCTTGATTATTTTCTTTTTGGCCTTCGCGTTCCGGCTCACCCCTTCGTAGCGCAAGTCCTTCGTGCCTTCTGTTTGGAGATCCATCAATTGACTCCTAGTGCCTTCGTTAGGCTTGCCTCTTTTATTTGGGCTTGTAAGTCCGAAGGCGCTGAACCCAGCTTGGCTGTCTTTACTCGCAACTATAAGCTTCACTTTCAGCCCACCTCCGCTGATCATTCAGATAGCTTCGGCGTGATTAACTTCGTTCCCATTAAACATGGGTATGCCCCTTCGTATGGCTTGACCAACAAGGTTCTCATGCCTTGGAAGCACAGATGGTTTTATGTGAAGTTTGGCGGAGGTTCAGGGATCGTTAGCACAATGAAGCACCCTGAGTGGTTGATAAACGTCCAGGTTGAACCGGATGCTAACTTTGAAGTTTGCACTGATGCTCTTCGAAGGGTTAGGTCCCTTTTGAGTACCCGTGACCTTGTCGAAGAGTACATCTCTGCTGGGGTTAGCCCACTTGGTTCCGGCTTGGAGCTTCATTTTGCAGAGGAGAGATATGCCAACGGCCTCCGCAAATATTTGTTGACTGGCGAAGGTCTTCCTGTTGCCGATGTTGAGAGTCGGGTTAAGGAGGCTCTTGGCTCTTACATTGAGAAGGAAGCCGTAGGCCGCGAAGAAGCTCGTCTACCGGCCCGTTTTAACCGGTCCTTTACAGCTCGTGGTCAGGCTTATGATGACTATGGGGCTCCTGCCCCGAAGAGGCAGAAACGCTCTAAGGCTTCGACTGCTGAAGATGTTGGTACTTCGCGGAAGCGTCGTCGCACTGGAAGTGGCTCGCATCGTGGACCGGCTTTAGCCGTGAATCCTATCAGTTCCGCCCCCCCCCCCCCGACCCCTCCAGATATTTCCAGTGATGAGGAAGGCGAAGGCTCTGAATCTAGCAAAGATCCCTTCGCTGACATGCCTCGTTTCTTCCCTTATGATAATGAGGAGCCAGTAGCGTTTTCGGACCGCGAAGAAGGGATTGAACTGAAGCTTCCCTCGCTTACCTCGTCTGATGTCTTCCCTAGTGAAGAGCTTTCGGAAGATGTTACTAAAATCATAGGGGATCTTCGCTTTTATCGCGAAAGGCGAAAGCTTGCCTGCGTTGACTCCGGATGGCTCTTGAAATCTCTTTATACTAATCATCTCAAGGTATGTTTTTATTCTTTTATTTATTTTCTTTTATTTCAAGATACGCTTTGCTCTAAAGCCTCTTTTTGTGTTTCAGTCCATTCCGGTTGTAGGCGCTATTGACACCCAGTTCCGCTTCGTTCAAACTCGCCTCAATCGCACTAAGGAGAGGCTTCGCGAAGTTACGCATCAGCTTAACGAGAAGCGAACGGAGGAAAGGAAGTCTTTGACCTCTCTTTTTAATGTTTGCAAGAACTTGAGGGATGCCATAACTTTTCTTGGCGGTGGGGTTTCAGACTTCCCTTTGCCGAATGCTACGGCCCTTGAGTTCGCCGAATGGATTTCAGCGAACTCTGGCTCTCTGAAGGAAGTGGCCAGGAATTATGGCGTCGTTGCTGGAGCTGCTGGTATTGAAGAAGCCTTCGCGCAGCTGAGCTTATCTGGAGGTAGCGTTAGTCCAATATTGGATGATGGCTTCGCTGTTTCGACCGAAACAGAATCCGTTGCGGAAGTGGCTCGACAGTCAGCGAGGAAGTTAATTCCTCATTGGACCGCTGTTGGCCCTGGACGTATTTCTGCTCTCTTTGAAGTTTCTGCTGGAGGACAGAACGCAAGCCCTTCGGTCGACCAGAATGCTAATTCCTCTAGTGGTCGGGGTGCCTCTGACAGCGAAGGTTCTAATACTTCGAGTGAGTCTGATGATGACTCTTCCGAAGAATAACTGTTGTTCTGTTTTGAATTTTGTAGAAAACTTTACTTTAAACGAAGATTAACTCTGTATATTTATTTAGTTTGCCCTTCGATTAATGTATTTGAATGACCTCATTGGTCTCTACGCGATGTCTGAAATTTGTTTTTAGTATTTCTCTTTCGCGTTTCCTTTCCCTTGTTTTTGGGAGGAATTCTGCCTGATCGAAGGCTTCTTCTTTTGAAGCTTCGATTCGTAGTGAACAATGGACTTTTTTGCCTTTTGTTCTTTTCATGTCCTTTGTGGACGCAATCGAAGGGTGTAAGCTTTTTGGCGCTTTGTCCTTCGATTTTTACTTTTTTTTTATTTTTCATGTCCTTTTGGACGCGATCGAAGGTTATTGGCTTTTGGAGCCTGACCGTCGACTTTTAGCTTTTGATGACTTTTTCTTCCCTTTTTTAGGGGATGTCGTATGTTCAATTTTGCCTTTTAGGACAGTAAACGCGAAGAACGTTTTTTTTTAGGGGAAGAGATTGTATTCCTCGGTCCTACCTCGTTAAAAACCTTGCTCCCTTCGGAGGGATCCCCTTTTGCAAGGAAAAGAGTACAGGCCGGTTTTTCTTTTATACATGATATTTTTTCAGCTTTTCTACATTCCATGTGTGGCTAACTTCCTCTCCTTCGGAGCTTAGCAGTCTGAAGGCTCTTTCGTTTACAGTTGCCTTCACTATGAATGGCCCTTCCCATTTGCTCTGTAGTTTTCCCACAGTCTTCTCATTTGGCTTTCGCCGAAGTACCAGATCCCCGTCTCTTATTCCCTTCGGCCTGATGTTTTTTTTTTCCATTTTAGGGTTTCTTCTTTATATTTCTGAAGGTTGAGAACAGCATCGTTGCGAACTTCTTCCAAGCTTTCCTTCGAAGTTATAGTTGACTCGTCAGAGTTTCCTGCCAGGCTTCGAAGTGACTTGTTTTGAATTTCTTCCGGTGTCATTGCTTCTTCTCCGAAGAGTAACTGGAAAGGACTGAAACCAGTTGATCTGGATGGAGTTGTTCTTAACGACCAGAGTACTGAGTGAAGTTCCTCTGGCCATTTTCCTTTTTTGATGTTGAGCAGCCTCTTTTGTACTGCTTCGAATATTCTTTTATTTGCACTCTCGACAGCTCCATTTGATTGAGGGTGATATAATGATGCGAAGCGTAAGTTTATTCCCAACGATTCGCAGAATTCTGTGAATAGATGACTGTCAAACTGTTTCCCGTTGTCCACTACTATCTTTTTGGGTACTCCGAATCTGCAGATTACCGTTTGCCAGACAAATTTTTTCATGTTTTCTGAAGTGATCGAAGCTACTGCTCTGAACTCGATCCACTTTGAGAAGTAATCCATTGCGACGAAGGTGTACTGGAGATTTCCTGGAGCTGCTGGTAGTTTTCCAACTATATCGATGCCCCATTGGTAAAATGGCCAAATGGGTTGCATTAGCTGTACTTCTGCTGCCAGGCTTCGCTGATGTCTTGCGAAGAATTGGCATTCAGTGCATTTCTTGACTATTTCTTCTGCGTCCTTGGTGGCAGTTGGCCAGTAGAAACCCATTCTGTATACCTTCGCGACAAGAGGCCTTGATGCGATATGAGATCCACACATGCCAGAATGTATTTCATGAAGGAGTTGTTTTCCGTCTTCTGGTAGAATGCATCGCAACCAGACCTGGCAGACTCCTCCTTTGTATAGTTGGCCTTCGATTAATTTGTAATTTCTTGCCTTTTGCGCTATTCTCTTTGCCTCGGCTTCGTCTTGAGGTTCATACTGATTATTAAGGTGGGCTATTATCGGAGCTCTCCAATCTTCCCATATCTGGAAAAGGTGGTGAACTTTTCTTGCTGATTCTTCGGCGGTTGATTTGTTTAAAATTTCGAAGAAAACGTCTGGAGGGAGACCTTCGCCTTTAGCGGCGGCCTTCGCTATAGCATCTGCTTCTTGATTCAGATTTCTCTTTAGGCTTTGCACAGTGAAACCTTTGAAATATTTTTGCATTTTCATGACCGCTTTATGATACTTGATCAGTTCTTGGTCCTTCGTCTTGTAATTGTTTTCGACTTGATTTGCTACTACTTCGGAATCTGTGCTAATGAGCACTCTTCTTGCACCCAATGCCTTTGCTTTGCGAAGCCCCAATAATACTCCTTCGTATTCTGCAATATTATTGGTTGACTGAAAGTCTAACTTGACAGCATATCTTAATTTGATTCCCGAAGGTGATGTTATTACCGCCGCGGCTCCGGCTCCTGTTGCTCCCCATGCACCGTCAGTGAATATTGTCCAGCAAGATTCTTCGGTTTGAGTAGAGGCTTCGGGAGTAGGAGGGGTCCATTCTGCTATGAAATCTGCAAGAGTTGCTGCCTTGATGGCTGTTCTTGCCTTGAACTCGATGTCGAAGGGCGCCAATTCTGTTGACCATTTTCCTATTCGTCCAATTGCTTCCCAGCTTCGCAGTGTGTCCCAAAGGGGAAAAGAGGTTGGAATTATTATTTTCCTATCACTGAAATAATGTTTCAATTTTCTTGAAGCTATGATCACTGCGTAAGCCATCTTTTCTATTTCTGAGTATAACAGCTTCGCTCCCGACAGGGCTTCGGAGACGAAGTACACAGGTTTTTGAACTTTGTCTTCGCTGTGTTCTTGAACAAGTACTGCACTTACGGCCGATACCGAAGCTGCAATGTATAGGAGCAGGTCTTCCCTTGGTTTTGGGCTGGCCAGAGCAGTTAATTCTGTAAGGGCTCTTTTTATGCCTTCGAAGGCTTCTTGTTGTTCAGATCCCCATTAAAATTTTTCCTTCGCTCGGAGTGCTTTGAAAATGGGATTATTTCGTTCCGCCAGTTTCGGAATGAATCTGCTTAGAGAGTTAAGACTTCCAGCTAGTCTCTGCACATCTTTTAGACATTTTGGTGGGGCGAGGTCTTGTATAGCTTCGATCTTCTTCTTGTTAGCTTCGATCCCTCGTTGGGAGACCATGAATCCCAGTAATTTGCCTGATTCAACTCCGAAGACGCATTTTGCTGGGTTCAGCTTTACATTGTGCTTTCTCAGATTCTCGAAGGTCTCATCTAGGTCTTTTAAATGGTCAGCCCTTTCTATTGTCTTTACAACTATGTCGTCTACGTATGCTTCAACATTTCTCCCTAGTTGGTCTTCGAAAATCATCTTCACGAGTCTGGCGAATGTTGCTCCCGCGTTCCGAAGGCCAAATGGCATTCTTACGAAGCAGAAAGTTCCATCGTAGGTGATGAAGACTGTCTTTTCTTCGTCTTCCTTCGCCATATGAATCTGGTGATAGCCTGAATACGCATCTAGGAAACTTAGCAATTGACAACCGGCCACCGAATCAGTTATTGTATCGATTCGGTCTAGCGGGAAGTTGTCTTTAGGGCATGCTTTGTTTAGCCTTGTGAAGTCAATGCACATTCTCCACTCTCCTGTCTTCTTTTTGACGAGAACGACATTGGATAACCAGCTCGAGAATATTGTTGGTCGTATGACACCGGCTTTTAGCAACTTGTTCACTTCATTTGTTGCGGCGGCCTTCTTCTCTTCCGACGCCTTTCTGATCTTGTCTGCGAAGGGTCTTATTTTTGGGTTGACTTTTAACTCGTGCTGGATTGTTTCTCTTTTGACTCCTGTAATGTCTTGTGGTGACCATGCGAAGATGTCAGAGTTTTGTTTCAAGAACCTGATTATCTGTTCTCTTTCGTTCTTAGACAGACCCTTTCCTATCTTGACCGTTCTTCTGGTTTCTTGGACCATAAGATTACTTCTTCAACTTCGCTTGAAGGTTCTAGCTTTGCTTGTTCTGCCTTCGCTTGACGGCCTTCATGTTCATTCTTTTCTTCTGAGTTGTCTTGTTTGCCGCTCCTTGGTCTGAAGGGGTTACAGCATATGTTAATGGTGCCTTGTTCCGAAGGTATTTTCATCATCAAGTAATTGTGATGGATTGCAGCTCCAAAAGCTACTATGATTTGTCTTCCGAAGATTGCATTGTATTCACTGGGTGAGTCTATGACTATGAACTCCGTCTCCTGAGTTATCGATCTTTCTTCATCTTCGAATGTTACTTTCAACATTATTTTTCCGATCGAAGATGCTTCTTCTCCTCCGAAATCTTTCAACGTTGTTTTGCTGGTATTCTCATGGCTGTTGATTTGCATGCGTACCAAACTATCTTTAAAGATGATATTTTCTGAGCTTCCATTGTCGATCATGATTCTGTGAACCATATACCCTTCGATGTCAGCTTTGATCACGAAGGCGTCTGTATGTGGATAATCGGAGACTCTGATATTGTCTGTTGTGAAGCGGATGGTTGAATGCTTCCATCCCTCTTGTTCTGTTCTCACCCTCGCGACTTTTGCTTGGTGGCAGTCTTGCTTTCTTTTCATCGTGGGCTCGGCCCACGGACGGCGCCAAATGTTGGGGGATCGAAGGTCTTGATGGGACGGATCGAAGCCCTCTAACGGTTGATGGAAACGTTCTGGTTCTGGCGAAGCCCTCGAAGGTTGTCGATGCCTTCGAATCACCTCGCGAAGCCCTCCTTGCTCGTCGTCGTTGCCTTCTGGTTGGAGCGAAGCCCTCTTTTCTGGTCCGCGATGCCGGACGAAGGGGTTCTTGCTCAGGTTCCCTGCAGTTTTGTTGCGCGAAGCTCTCCTTCACCCGCGATGCCGGGCGAAGGGGTCGAGTGATTAGAGAGGTCTGAATACGGTGCGAATGATTCCTCCTTTGGCTCGTGGCCCGAAAAATAGATGTCTTTACATGATCATCTCCCTCCATATTTATAGGGGGTGAGATGATGATATTTACAAGTGTGCCCTTGGCTGCTTTAGCATGGCTCTTAGGTTAACAGCTTTGTGCTCTTGCGCCGTCTGTTCTTTCTGTTTTGTTTCGCCTGTCCTTCGCGTAGTTCCGGGCGGCTTCGGTTGCTTTATGTGGGTGTGGCTTGGCCTTCGCTATCTCCCTTATCGTGTACTTGTTGCCAGGACCCCAACAGATTCAACCATCAAGAGTGAATTTGGAAGGAGTTGTTAAGAGTTGTCGAGTTCATGACATCGTACGTGATATCATAGTCACGCTTTCAAGAGAGGAGGGTTTTGTTTACACATCAGCTGATAATATACCTAGCTTAGTGGAGGAAAACATCCATCATGTTGCATGCCATGGCAGTAAGTGCTCACTGGTCGGCATGGATTGGAGCCATGTCCGATCATTAACTTTGTTTGGTGAGAGACCCATAGAGCATGCTCCTCCACTTTGTTCACCCCAGCTCATGATGCTAAGGGCCTTGGATCTAGAACATGCAGACTTTAAAGTCACACAAAAAGAGCTAAACAACATAGGTTTGTTGCGCCACTTGAAGTATATGACAATTCGGCATGCTCGAGGTTCCTCTCCATATATCTATGAACTTCCAAGATCCATAGAAAAATTACAAGGCTTGCAGGTACTGGACATGGGATACAACTCTATTTCAACTCTACCGACTGAAATTTGTAAACTCCAAAGTCTCCGTATCATCCGTTGCACAAGTAACAGGTACTACAACTATTTTGATTCATCTGAGCCAATGAAGTTCTTCAAGCACTCGTTATGCCTACCTATAATTTTCACACCTTTAGTTGATTTTGAGGAGCGCAATTTAAAGATTGCTGAACTACACATGGGCTACTCAAAGTGCTGGTCAAAAACAACTGGTGTGAAGGTCCCAATAGGAATTGGAAAATTAAAGGAATTGCACACACTAGAGATGGTGGACCTCAAAAGAACTAGTGGCAAAGCAATCGGAGAGTTGGGGGAACTAAGCAAGTTAAGAAAATTAAGTGTGATTACAGAAGGAGCAACCGAGAAAAAAATGCATGACATTACGTAAAGCCATCGAGAAGCTCTCCTCCCTTGGTTCTCTCCGGATAGAAGCTGCTAGTTCCTGTGGAACAGTTGAGTGGCTTGATTCTGTTTCCTCCCCTTCCCCCGCTGAGGTCTCTCAACTTGGGGGTGTTCGTTTTTAGGGGTCTAAATTTTAAAGGGGTCATATCAAAGAGAATTTTGTTATTTAGAAGTATTAAATAAAGTTTAATTACAAAACTAACTGCAGAACCCCTGGTCTAATTCGCGAGACGGATCTAATGAGGGTAATTAAGCCGTGATTAGATAATGATTACTGTAGCATCACTGTAGCAAAACTTAGATTAAGGTTGACTGGTTTCGGAACCTTACACAGCTGGTGAAGCTTCGCCCGTACTTGAGTGAACTTGAGGAAGGTAAAGCTGGTGTCAAAAAAAAAAAAAAAAAAAAAAAAGAGGAAGGTAAAGCCGTGGAGATACTTGGGGCACTGCCCAACCTCATGCTCCTTCATTTCAGCTGGAGGCGTCTGCTGGGAAGGAATTAATGTTCAGACCGCCCGCCTTTCTGAATCTCAGGAGACTTCGTATTTTGTCGCCGATCCAACTGAGAGAGATACGATTTGAGCAGGACGCTTCGCCCCAGATGGAAAGCATAGAAATTGGATTGTGCAGGTTGGAGCTAGGTATTAATGGTATCAAGCACCTTCCAAATCTCAACAAGGAGATTTCCCTCGAAGGCCGATCTGAGGTGGCACGGCTGGGTATGCTGGAAGAGGAAGTGAGAACACACCCCAATCAACCCGTGCTGCGATTGCGGGAGGACCGAAGCGAGCATGACCTGGGCGACGCCGGAGGTCCCGATAAATATTTCGATGCAATGGAATCCCTTCGCGACCACGATGGGGAGGGCGCGGAATCTATCACGCCTACAGCAAGCGACACGTCAGTACTGCAGGGCAGGAGCTCTCTGCATTTTCTTCGCAAGCACACTAGTTATTACCAAACTGAAATTTCTTATGCTGACACTTTGCGTCTCTTTTTGTCTTCAGTTAAAGCCAGCGGCAGAGATGTTGTTAGGCGTGCGCGTTCTTCTTCATCCCCGTCGGCCGCTGCTCAAACCCGCTACCGTAGGTGGAGGTCCACTCCCCGCCTGTCCACCGCCTGCTCTAGTCACAGGTATACCTCAACTCAATCTTCCTATGTTCGTTTTTCACCCTGTTTCATTCTATCTGTTGCAAGCAGTCAGTGGTAGAGCTTCATTGGGGCCAAAGGTGGCCATGGCCCCCCTGGCTTTTCAATAATTGCATAGAAGTCCTTGATTTGACCATGTAAATGAGATACAAAATACAAATCTGGCCCCCTTGCAAATTTACTTAACTTAGTGGCCTCCCCTGCCAAGTGCATAATTTTTTTACAGTATGTTTTTCTGTGTAGTTTGTTTCTGGATTCTCATGGGATTGTCCTTATTGGATCATATTTGACCTATTTACTTTAATGTTTTATATGCTTTCTCTGGCTCAGCATTATGGATTGGTCCCTGTTTGATCGACTATTTGTTTCTTTCTTAATCTGAAGCTGTCTTTTGTTGCAAAATTTGATGAATATTACAATTGTTGCAGATCAACTGATACTGCAAAAACACATAAGGATCATGCAGCTAGCTGTTAGGAACATTATGCCTGTTATCAAGATTCACTTGCCGGGCTCGAATGAAGTGACAGAAAGGCCATGGAGTTGTTTATGTGCCACGTACAAGTGTCCACCAGCTGGTCCTTCAATTCGATGTTTATATCGAGGGGAGAAACTAGTTGCTGAACCAAGACATTCTCAAATCTCAGGAAACATGAACTACAAGCTGGAGGCATCCTTGAGAGTTGACAGCTGAGCAAGGCTCCATCTCCTTGATTGGGAGCAACCAATAATGACTGGGAGCAATGAATGATCTGAAGTAATTTGATGAGGCAATGGGTCAGTAATGCATTAAAATTCTTTTTCCTGTTGTCAATTGAGATATTTTACGCTTATTGTTTGCCTCTCGTTGTGTTCAGTTGAACCCTACAGTGAAGATTATTCCAGATGGATCTCACTTCAGTTAAACCCCAGCATGCTTCTTCAACACGTCGCCGTGGCCCAAAACGGATATCGTTGCTGCTGAGCTTGGCATTGGCTCATATTTCCACCTTCTGAGGCCATTCCTGTACTGCTCCCCCTTATATTTGTCTGATTTCTCACATTGTACTACAGCTTGTTTGATAATGTCATTTAGCTGCGCTGCTCATATTATCACATCGCGCATGTCACTTGAAATCAGAACCTTTTTGTAAACTATTCACTTCTCATCCCTGACATGTTGAGGCCGTTCCCAATGCTGCAGAAAGCATGCAAATTTTCAAAATAATACTCATTAAGACCAATTTCCCTCCATTATCATTTGATACTAACCAGCCACGAGAACCAAGTATCTGGCTGAAAACAGTGTAAACTAATCAGGGTTCTGTATCGCAAGGAAAAAAACATCTTCTTTATTTGACATTGGTATCAACATTCCTATTTCTATGTTGTTAAGTGACATTGGTTGTACTAGTTTTCCAGAAAGGCATAAAACATGAAAAAAAATGTCCTATGCACATTAGCCAATCTCACAAATCATAAGAAATATGTTACTTCAAGTACAACGATTTTATATGTAACTGTGATATTCCACATTCATACACTCATTCATTGCTATTGAGCACACGTACAACCATCTATAACTTCATATTATACAAACTGAAACATCTGGTTGTTTGGAATTCAACTGGTGTTTGAATGAGACGTGGGAAAGGGATAGAGAAATAAGCCTGGATACAAAGCATCCGGTTTGGGATGGGAAATTCTTTTTTTTTTATTTCCATTCTATTGTTCGTCTTACTTAGGTCGGGGATAGAGATAAATATTTTTCTTTGTACGAAATTACCACACGATGTCAGGAAGGGAAAACGTATCAGAGCTCAGTTGTGTTCTTACGCACCGTAGTCCAAGCACACCTGCAAGGGTCGCGAGAGCGAAGCACTGGAAGCGACAAAGAGCCCTACGACTTGAGCATACCGTAGTTGGTCGTGAGTCCTCACCTGTGGTTGGCCACTGCAATCTATGGAAGAGAAGAGCCAGATATGATGAAAGTGAATCCATTTGACGGGATTTAGACTTGTACCCCAGATCACTTGGGGAAAAGGAATCAACAAAAAGGGAGGCATCATAAATTCGGCCAACATTAGATCCGTAAAGGCAATTTCTCTAGAAAGTTGGCCAACATCCTCGACACGAGTCTTTGGCGAGTCCAAACATGCACCTCTGAACCATTGATCCTTGAAAGGTCAAAATGGAGTCTGCAGAAGCAACGCCATTTTTTCTTTTTATGATTTTTTCATGTAACTACAAAGGGCATGATCAGAAGTGATCAGCCATCTCCTTTCACGGCTGTGGCTGCCTGAACGTGTTGGTGGACATCACTTCTGATTGGGTCTCAACTGTATAGACTTTACAAGGAGCCATTTGGCAATAGGAAAATGGATTATTAGCAAGCAAATACAAGAAACTAATTCATGATGGTGACAAGTGAACTCAATAGACACTAGACGTAGGCGACCTTTAATATTGAAATTCATGCAGTAAAATTTTCATTTCATTCGATTTGCATAATGAACAACGCCGTGTGTGGTCACGCAGACACCGAAAGTATGTGTGACTTATCTTACCGGCCGAAATTTAATTCCATTTTCAAAAATAGAGCAATCGTGAGATCAATCGGTATTTTGCCTCATCTTGTGAAGCATTGAATGTTGTCTATGCTATACCTACAACAAATCGGCGAGATATTGCTGGAAACAAAGCAGGAGTGAATCGCAGAGAGCAGAGCAGAGAGGTTCCTCACGCGAAGCAGAGAGCAGAGCAGAGAGGTTGCTCTTACTGGCAACGGATAAGTATGCTACACTAATCATCTCTGCAGACAAGATGTGACTTGACTAGGACGTAGTACCAACACAATAACACGGACCACCTATGCGGCATGATTATCACGAACAACAAGGCTGACAGGCGTGAGCGTCAAAAAAGCAACTTAGTATAAATCATCAGAACGTCTTGCATTTGCAATTAATCTCCACCTCCTCTTCTTCCTCCTACTTGCTAGCTAGTAAAATTTTGTGTTCGATAATTGACCGGATTAACGACATAAAATGTAGTATGAGATCGATAATTCACCTAATCCTTAGCTTAACAAACAAGAAGCTTATTAATTACTAGTGGTTAATTGAGAATAGATGGGATCATAATAGTGCTATTGTACTACTAGCTATTATTGTCTTCCTAATAACTCTATAGACAGCAACATGGCGAGCGTGGATAAAGCTGGGCAGCCACAGACTCCAGTGTTCCATCCACAGCTAGCTAGCTGGTACTAGGAGTTCAACAACAAAACATGTCGAGCGCAAATGCAAAGCAGCATCTGCTGCTCCTGGTGGTCGTAGTCGCTCTGTCGTCGTCGCTGCTCGCCGTGGACGGCCGGCGGCGGCCGGTGCACCTGCGTCTGTACATGCACGACGTGATCGGCGGGCAGGAGCGGACGGCGATCCGGCTGATCTGGGGAGCTGGGCCGGCGCACACGTCGATGCCGGGCCGGAGCTTCGGCGACACGGTTGCCATCGACGACCTCGTGACGGAGGGCCCCGACTCATCGTCGAGGCCCATCGGGCGGGCGCAGGGCACCTACATGCTGACCTCCCAACACGAGGCGGTCATCGTGGTGAGCATCACCGTCGTGCTCACCGGCGGGCCCTACAACGGCAGCACCGTCGTCGTGGCCGGGCGCGACAGGATCTACGATGAGACCAGGGAGCTCGCCGTCGTCGGGGGCACGGGCCGGCTCCGGGAGGCCGCCGGGTACGTGCTGTGGACGACGGCCAAGGTGTTGTCTGACATCCATATGGTGCTGGAGCTTGACGTGCACGCCACCGTGCCGGACAACAACCCTGCTGCTGCTTCTCGTGCCTGCCGTTCCTCCTCCTCGCCTTCTTCGCTTGCCATGGCGACTGCTACTGCAAGCGAGTGACACAAACTTGCTTCAATTTATCATCCTATAGTCCTACATATCCACCTGCTTTTAATTTGTTTTTTTTCTTTTGTTTTCATATGTATTTGTTTTGAGAAAAGGTGGGATCCCTCGCTAGCTTACAGAAGACCCCAGGTCCAGTTGTAATAATCCATCGGCGTATTGTTATGCTGCACTGATCAGAACACACTGTATGCACTTCACCAATGCAACGCGTAAGACTGTAAATACAATTTCTGGAATGGAAATGAAGCACTACTCAGTAACCAGAGACTGCGGAGGAAACACTACTACTGTAGGTAAGATACGCTAGACAAGGTGTCACATTAGCATTGTACGTTCATAGCTCTTGGACATGGTTAACTTCTTTATTTTTCTTTTTCTCCTTCCTAAAAGAAAATGGCAGCGACAAATCAAACCAACCTACCTGTCCTTTGTAAAAGGTACTAATACTGTAATAGTGCTTCTGAGGTTACATCTCAACTACACCACTGTTTTCTCTGAAAGAAACAGGGCACTCGCAGCAAGGGTCTCAAACAGCTACAGAACTGGTTTTTTCTACCTTCTAAAACCGAGCGATAAACAGAGAAAACTCATTTTGCTATGGTATGCAGGTTAAACCGTCCGAGTTTGCTAATCGAGCCGGATCTTTTTACCAAAAACAGCAAAATCCGAGCGGTTTTGTAAAACCTGTGTCAGCATCCTGTAGCACTCATCAGTGCCACGTCGCAATCTCCTACATCTCTGACGCTTGCTAATAATGGCTCCTCAATTATATTCGTGCTTTGGCCAAAATTGTATCACTATGAATATGACAGCTGCTCTCCCTCTCGATGGTGTAAAGAAATGAAAGTTCAGCAGGGTCTTCTTTGCTTTCTTTCATTGAAAAAAAAAAACCATCCTTTGGTGAGTACTATTTTGTTTACCTCCCTGTCAATATAAGACAGTTTCATTTCCGTATAAAAGAAGGTGTACTGTAAGATAACTTGTAGACTGAATATAATTGTTTTTCATACTATATTTCAGTAAGAATGACGCTCCATCTTCTTCACGGTGAAAAAAGGGGTTTCAGTCATACATCCAATTGGTACCATCTTTCACTATTAAAAAGGTTCCATCCTTATCAAACTAAAGGAAATGTTCACTTTCTCCATCATCAAAGACCTTGTTGTTCCACTGACAAGGTGTCGGCTGCAGTATGGCCTGTCTTGCAAAGTAAGACAAACAACAAGAAATGGACAATGAAAACATACGTATATTAATTTTAGGAGAAGTGTTCCAGTGGAGCTTTTTCTAAAAACTTGCCCACATCTCAAAGCAGCACAGCTTAGTTAAACGTCCTTTTAATCCCAGGGCCCGGTACTGCCCTTCCCTGTGCGACCCGGCCCAGCCCAGACAGATCGATCCAATCGATGGTGGTCTTCTTCCTCCGTTCACCTGCCGACAGGACAACGGAAAAGGAAGAAGGTTGTCGTCGTTTTTCTGTATCACTCACTCCTAATCCAGGCAAACACAACCTACGTTACGCGTCTCCATGCTTCGTGTTGTTCATTCTGATACATGCATGCGCGAGAAGAGAATTACTCCCTCCAGATTTAAATTGTTGACACCATTGATTTTTTAAGTTACGTTTGACCGTTCGTCTTATTCAAAATATTAGCTTAAATATACAAAATTATACGTTATATTTCAATATCCTTTAGTGATGAAACTAATCATAACAAAATATATGATAATTTTTAAAATAATTTGAATAAGTCAAATGGTCAAACGTAACTAAAAAATAATTAAACGTCAATTTAAAATCGGAGGAAGTATCAATTACAAGCTTAGGTTGCTATGTATGAACCAGACAAGGTTTAACAAGGCCTTCCGTGGAGACGGAGCGGCACATGGATCAGGAGCGCACAAGGTGGAGCCGAGCGGCGACGCTGTGTTGGTGTGTTGGATGCGGCGTTCTTGTTAATGCGTCGGCGAGATGGACGGAGAAAGACGATGATTTGATTTCATCCGATATCCACGCGCTGGGTTGGGTTTGTCTGGACCGGGAAGGGTAGGGCCTTGCTCAGGATTAAGAATTAATTAAAGCATTTAGCTAAGCAGGGTGCTTTAAGATTCGTACCACTTTTCAGAAAAAACTCCACCGGAGCAATTCTCTAATTTTAGAGCTGGGAGAGCTTGGTTGCATATTGCTTCATTAATTAAAAGCCATTTGGCCTAAAAAAAGAGTACAGCCGGCCAGTTCAGTCTCGAGTTCTCAGCACCAAAGGTTACAAATTACAAGCTACTCAGGCTCTACAATTTCAACTACTTCCTCACCACCATCTATAGGTGCACGTTCTTGAACTGAACTTCAAATTCCTCTTGGAATGCCTCGATGCTGTGCTGTGCTCATTATTCTCCAAGCTGCCAGGCTCCACTATTTTTCGACCCACTATACCATCGTGGAATAATAGAATTTACCTAATGGACACAATCATCTCTGCAATAACGGTTGAACTTGTCACTAGATCCGTCTCTTTCTTGATTGATAGATTCTTGAAACAAAAGCGTCATTTATTGAACCTTTCATAGATCTATAAAAACACAGTTACCCTTCTAAAGGTTAGTATGGCCAGGTAATGGACGTTTTATATTTACAAAATTCCTAGAAAGGATTTTGGAATGGGAAGTGGCCATATATTTCTTCAGCAAAACACAATCATATGGTGCTTGGCAATGAAGAGGCTCCAAAAATAACTTTGCTAGAAATTGTTACTGGGAGTCCTAGACTCCTAGTTTGAAGATCACACTGTTGCCATATCGCATCAGATGTAGGTTCAAGATTCTTGAGCTTGAATACGAAGTATCCAAAAACAATCAGCATCAGAAAAGGAAGATCTTGCTCTTGTTTACTAATGTTTAATGCTCTGTACATGAAAATAAATCAAAATGTGATTCATGTTGATTTCTTAGAAGAATATAAAATAACCGGAGAGGTGAATATCAGCATGGTAAATCCAGTTCAATAGCCAAGTCTTCACCGTTCAGGAATGCTCTACAATAGAATATAGAATGACTGAAGAGCCACTTACATAGACGAAAAGGAGCAGCTTGGGGGGGGGGGGGGGGGGGGGGGGGGGGGGGGGGGGTTCCAAAAAAGAAAGTATGAACAGATTCTCCCTGTTTTTACTTCTCACATTGTTGTCACGCATATTCTGCTGTGCGTTGAGTTTACACTGAGTGACATGCCTATCAAGGATCACATCCCGATTCTGGGCAGATGCGCTGACAGTAATTAAAGATGCGGGTAAATTGGACAATACGCGAAATTGTGGTGCAGATTGGAGGTAGAGGAGAATTTTGGGATGGATAGCTCACCTTTGGTTTCCTGCAGAGCAGAGACCTAGCCTCCGCAGTGGAGAAGGAAGACGAAAGCGACTGCGACTGCGACGAAGGAATTGGTGGATGCGCGGCCGATTCTTGCGGAACGACGATGAGCAGAGCCGACCGCGCGCCGAGGGACTAGTTAGACGAGTGCTTCATCGCCTCCACGAGATCCAGGACCGCGGCACGGCGGCGGTCAGGAAACAGGGGACAGTCACCACCCCGCTCCGTAGTCACCCGAGCAACGAGGTCCCCGGAGGTGCCGCGTCTGGGCGTGGGATAGTAAGCGGCAGGGCCAACGGTAGTGGAGGACCGCGGCGGCGGCGCGACTCTGTCGCCGGCGGCGGCAATTTGCAGAAGGACCCTTGGTTTGCATCGCGAATAAAAATCGCGATCCAAGATAGAGCAACTCCAGCAGTCTCTCAATAATTTGCCTCTTAATATTCTTTATTGGAAGACTTCTAATAGAATTTTCAGAATATTAGAAGGTGCAGCTCCAACAGTCTCCCAATATCTCCCTCCCAATCAGTAGACCCCATGCCGCCACGTCATCCTTCTTCTTCCTCCCTCTCTCCAACACGCGCACGCAGGCTGTTCTCCCGTTCCTCTCTCCTCTCGCCGCGCTTTGCTCCAACCCGACGACGGCCCCACTCCATCCTGGCGGCGGCGACGGCCCTCCCCCCTCCTCCCCTCGTCGTGCCCTGCTCCAGCGCGTTTGCGCGTGCGCAGATCTGGCGGGCGAGGTCGGCGACGCCGAGGAGATGACCACCGCGCCGCAGCCAAGCAGGAAGACCGCGTACACGGCGAGCATGCT
Organism: Eragrostis curvula; assembly: GCA_007726485.1. Taxonomy (NCBI): domain Eukaryota; kingdom Viridiplantae; phylum Streptophyta; class Magnoliopsida; order Poales; family Poaceae; genus Eragrostis; species Eragrostis curvula. The sequence continues at coordinate 1,270,021 of RWGY01000035.1, read as the reverse complement.
GTGCTGGAGTTGCTCCTCGACCGTGAGGAAGCGGCGCGCGAGGATGGGGGCTACAACGCCGGTCAATGGACGCCAAGCACGCGAGGACGGCGGCGTGACGGGCACACGAGAACGGCGGCATGACGGGCACCCGAGGACGACGGTCCGCGAAGCTGGGAAGCGGAGGCGGGCTTCAATTGACGGCGACGCCCTTCAATCGATGGCGCGAGGGACTTCTCCGACGGGCGGCGCACCGTGGCTGCTCCATGGCGCCCCGGCCAGATCTGGTTGACGGCGAGGGCCTCAACGGGGACGAGGAGAGGGCGTGGCGACGCGGGCAACCTCCTCTGCGACCATGGACGGGCAGGTGACGGTGTGGAAGGCGGCGGCGGCGGGGAACTACGCGTATTCGGCGCGGCGGCGGGGAGGTGGCGTGCGCGCGGGAAGAAGAGGGAGGGGAAAGGAAGAGCGCGCGCTTGGGGCGAAGAGGTGGGGCTCGCCAGAAGTTAGGATTGGAAGGGTGGGAGAGTTGGAGCAAATGTTGGGAGGTTGAGGCCTAATTTTGGGAGGAGAGTAAAAATAGGCAATTTTTTAGAAGACTGTTGTAGCAGTTTTTTGTCCTCAACCTCTCTATATGACAGTTTGTTTAGGATTGGGAGACTGCTGGAGTTGCTTTTAGGGGGCAGAATGCAAATATTTGAGTCGTGTTTTTTTTTTGCGATCCAAATATTTACAGCTAGGCCCCCGACATAGATAGGATTTACGCGAAGTCTGCTCTGTTCAGCTCCCAATCCATCCTCATCGGCTCATCCTCCGGCGAGGAGCCGCCTGCCGCTGCCGTAGTCCTTCAGCATCATCGGCTCATCCTCCGGAGGCTCGAATATTGACTGCACTCGTCGTTCCATTTGGATATTACCACCTGGATCTCTACTTCTCTGTTTTGTTAACGAAACGAACAGAAACCGACGGATTGAATCGCCAGAGTTCCGCGCGGCGACGAATCCATGTGCAGTGGGAGTGCCTTGATCTGGCGCTCAAGGCCGATGAAGAGGACGAATGCGAGTGCCATGAGAAAAATGCTGCGTCTCTTCTGCTCGCAGCCTCGCCATGCACTTTGAGGGTTCGACGAGTCAAATTCATCCAAATCTCCTGCACCGCGCAGGTGGTCAGCACGGCGCTCCACAGCGGACGGTAGGCAACCGACCATTGTGCAAGCTTTGACTAATGCCCTTTGTCTTACTTTTGGGAGTTGGGACCGAGGATTCGATGCCGTATCTGCAGCTTGCAGTCGATTTGCAACGGTAGCTGACAAAAATCATTCCTGAGCATCATGCATTACTCTTTTAGTACTGGACACTTTACATATGACAAGGTAATTAGTACAGCCTTACTAACCTGTGACCTATGTCCGGACTGTACCGTAACTTGAGAGGTACAATGAACACGTTTTCAGATACTCTCAAAGCCTGGTAGAGACGAATTTAACAAATTGTGACTCTGTTTTCCATAGAGCGTTTCCTCTTGCCACCTATAGTTTTCGGCTCTCGGATCTCTCTGTCACAAATGTACATGAACCTCATAGATAACAGGATCGAGTACATATAAAACTTCCATAATCACGTGAAACTATGTTCAACCGCTGAATCAAAATCTCTTTACAGCTGATCCTGGAACAATTAGGTTGCACCAGGGAGCTGATAACTTGTTCCATTTCAATCTGGCAAACCTTTTTTTCTCGTCAATCTGGCAAACCTATCATGCAAGTCACCAAACATGACCATGATGCTCTGCTAACTAATTGACATGTAGTATTGGACAGTAAACAAAGATGCAAGCCTCAACAACTGGATTCTGGGGCTCCTACTTGGAGTAAAATCAGTGGGAAACAATTCACTTTATTTCGTGAAAATCTAAGACGCAACATCAAGGATTATACTTTTAGTACTGGACACTTTACAAATGATAAGGTAGGAGCACAGCCTCACAAGGTTGTATGCAACCTGAGACCTCTTGTATCATGACTATGATGTAACTTAAGATGCTCAAAGAAAACATATTCAGATATCCTCCTACATTCAGCTTGATATAGACGAAATTAACAAATTGTGACTCTGTTTTCCAAAGAGCGCTTCCTCTTGGCAGCTTTAGTGTTTTGCTCTCGGATCTCACAGCTATAGATATAGCTATAGAAAGGGGGTATCCGAGATCTCCATACCAGGGCCTCGAATTTCCCACGAGGCTTAGCCCTCCCGTAAACCACATCTACCATTCCTATCTTTGGAACCGCCTCTTGTGAAGAGCATTTGTACTGATGACGAACCACTAAATTTTTGTAAGATGTGTCCATTCTCTCAAGTTGTGCAGGTCTACCTTGAATAATAAGATCAAGCGAATGTGTGAGCACTTTAACAAAGTCCAGAACTTTGCTCCAAAAGTGGATGTCAAAGTTGTCCCTCAGCAAATGAGCGGTGATATTTGCGCCAAGCAGGGAATTGTTCAGTATTCCTGCTACTTCCATGGCCAGCTGTGTGAACTTCGGATGCATCTCAGGATCCATGCTTCCAAATGCAAGTGTCTTGAAGAAATACCAGTATGCCTCATGGGACAAATACTTCAGAGTTAGAGCCCGTGTTGTTCCAAACTTTACAATCCTGTCAGACCGGCTTGTTATGATTACTTTACTATCCCTCGGCATGAAGTATTTAGAAGCGGAATACATCCTATTCCATGCATCTTCATTGAGATCCCCTGCCAACTCCACAACAACTAGCAACCTCACAACCTTTTCTGAGTTCGAAACGTGACTTTGATGTTTCATTGCACACCCTTCTCTCAAACCTGCAGCTAGCTCATCATCTTTAACATCATTATAACGCAAGAACAATATTTCTGAAAAATGATTGATGACTCTTTCATCCTTGCAAATATGAGCAACAAGGGTGCTCTTACCGACTCTGCCTGGACCAACAATAGGCAGGACTTCTAATTCTTCAGAACCAAGAGGTTGTGTGTGCAACAGAAATTTTATGGCCAATTCTGCTTCCATCTGCCGACCAAACATGCAGTTGTCAAGCAATAGATGCATGCTGTAGGGCTGACGGTACAGGCGGGGGTATCTCGGTAAGAACATGACCAGCTCTTCCACATTAAGAATCATGGAGATCAAATCATCATGTACCTTTTGCAGCTGTTTAGAAATCTGTGCGTTTCTACTGGAGGAATAGAAACCCTTTATATAATTTAATTTGAATAGAGAGGAGTGACTCATAGACTGATCTTCAGCGTCATCCTTGTCATGAGATTGGTACCTGAAGATGTCAAGCATGTAACAGCCTCGGTGCATGGCATCTCGCAGCATATCCAACTGGAGGAGCAGAGCTTCATTTGTGATTTGCCGCCCCATGGCCTCATCAATGATGACAGTAGCACGGAGCACAACCCTGCGGAGGCAACCCTCTGCATCTAGCAAAGTTGGTTTGGAGTTTTTGTTGATGAAGAAATTTATGGACCTTGTAGTCAGCTCACCCAAAACTGCAGAAACGATTATCTCCATTTCTGGATCTCACCTTATTAGGAAGATAGTACAGCTGGTGAAGAATAGAATGAATAGCACTATGGAATGGCAAGATATTTGCCAGGACTCCAGGACACCAAGGATGAATGGATTACATGTTATGCTTTAGTCAAGTCCAATTGTCCGTGCCCATGATGTTTGACCTTTGAGTCCAATTGTCCGTGCCCATGATGTTTCATGTTTGACCTTTGCACCCCTGCTGTCACCTTCGCTTGATTTGAGCCTAACGAAAAACACACGCCGCACCTCCCTACCATATCTCACTTCTTGTGTGGAGACAAACCTACCGTATGGAGATACAGTCAGAATCAGCTACTTCAGGACAGTAGTCACAATGACCACATACTTTGGGATCAACATTTGAAACTTTCTATGCATGTGTTCAACTTCCAGATATTTTCTTCCAGCGTTCCAAACAGTCCCTGGGCCATTAATATCTTGATGTTAAGCTGTGCCATTGAAAAAAGACTTAATTGCAAATCCCACCCTATAACTTGCCTCTATTTTGATGTTCCATCCATAAGTTTGTTTGTTGCAAAAATAACCTCACCCCGCCCGACCCCAATTTTGGTTGAAATAGCCCTTCGGTTTTCATGTGCTCTCCCAAATAAGCCCAAAATTTTCATCGTAGATGCTTGACTACATCAGTTGATTAATTTAGGTTGAGTCGTTGAGTTTTGTAGTTTGCTCCTATCTGATACTGTTGTGGACCCCCTACGCTAAAACTTATTGCTTTATTTGTGTCTAAACGCTTATAATTACAGCCAACGTAGCAAATTTAACTGCTTGACAGTCCCACCATTATTGTACGAAGGTCCGAGGCTCGAGCTACTCCCTCCGTCCGTTTTTATTAGGGATAGGAGGCCTTTTGATTTGTCCCGAAATGTTAGGGATTGGAGAGAGTAGGACCCACATGTCAGGAATCTTTCTCACCCATCACACATCCTCTCCCGAGTCCCGAGTCACATGGTCTCCTCGTTATCCTCTCGCCAGCGAACGCCTCCCCTGCCTCTGAATGCCCGCCCACCGCACGCCTGGCCCTGTCGATGCCGACAATTGCTTGCCATCCCCTGTGCCTCAGTCGCAAGCTCGCCTGCCCCCCTTCCTCAAATGCTCGCCTCTCCTCTCCCTCGAAAGGACGCCCATGGAGAAGCCGGGTGTGCCCGCATCTGGCCCGACAGATTTGGATCTCGTCGGTGCTTGTCGCCTCCCGGAGGGCCACGGCTCCCTCGATTCGCGATTGGAGAAGAAGGCCGAGGCCATGCAGCAGCCTAGGGCGTGCTAGCCCTGCTCGAAGGAGATGGGCAAGGAGAGTAAGAAGTGACGCGACAACGTGAATGAAGCCTAGAGCTCGTCAACATCATGGCCGTCAAATCCCACGGCGCTCTGTCGAAACTAAGCAAGGACGATGATGCGCGCGCGACCACTGGGTGGCAAGTGAGCCGTCAGCATCCTCAGCAAGCTCGAGCTCGACCGAGTCTGAGTCACGGCCTCGCGGGGAGCAGTTGGAGACTGGATCTGGGTCGTGGAGCTGCCATGGCCGGAGGGGACAGCACAGAAGCACTAGGTGGAGGGAAAGAAGAGGGGGAGTGCGGTAGAGCACCGTTGTGTGCTAGCCGCGAGCGGGCGGGAGGAGAAGGGCGGCCTGAGTAGGCACAACAAGCTAGGGTGTCGTGCAATTATTAGGGGCATAGTGGTCTTTTTGTTCATATGCTAGTTTTATTGGGAACTCCTCTCGATCCCTTATATAAAGGGACAGAGGGAGTAGGAGCTAAACACGTATTGGCAATTTTTGGCCTATTTAAGAGAGCGCGTGAAAATCCGGGGGCTATTTCAACCAAAACTAGGGTGGGTGGGATGATTTTTATAACAATTAACTTATATGTGGGGGAGGGGGTATCAAACTAGAGGCAAATTATGGGGTGGAATTAGCAATTTACCATTAAAAATGGGTAAGTTAGTTTATGGTGCACAAAAATACAAGTAAAACGTTATAATCATGCAATTTCACTGAAGCCGTATTGCACAAGGTAATCTCCCTCCTACAAGAACTTGTTGAATTACAGCTGGTAGATTGTTTTTATTTTTTTTGTGATTACACAGTGCAACTCAGACACTCACAAGTCACAACGCACGCACACTCACTCCTAAGAACGCACAAACGCAAACCCTACCTCTATAAGCATCTTCGAAGACTGAGACAGCAAATCCTCCAGATTGACGAAGTCACCACTGGTGCCACGCTGTCGACGGCCACGTCGCCTACCGCTAAAAGCACAAATGTCGTTAAATCCTAGAAAATTTGCTCACAGCAGGAGTCGAACCCAGGACCTCAAAGATGCTATTCGAATGCCTTAACCATTAGGCCAAGAACCCTTTCACACAGCTGGTAGATTGTTGACCTAAGTCCTTTGGGATTGACGTATCTTCCAGAGAGCTGAACAATCTGTCGTTCAAGTTGTTAACACACCGTGGCCTGTAAAGCTAATTTAGGGCTCATGGCAATATTGATGGTCAACCGTCCGATTAAATGTGGATCCTATCAACAAAGTATGCTATTTTAGGTTTTCAACTATGTGTGAGGGCTTAGTAAAACAAAATGAAGATCATGCACCTCCTGAAACAGAGACTCTCAACTAAGTGACTAACTCATCTCAGCTCTTTTTGAACTAAACATAACAGCAAGTACTGTTATATATGCAGGATTCTTGAATGAGTCGGTTGCAAAAACAAACATTTACTTATAGTGATCCAATGTGATTTAGGATGGAAAGCAATCATATATTTTCCCCGTGATGTAACTGAAACTACTCAATTTTGTTGTCATGTCCGGAGGCCGTTGAACCGGGCACTTGGGATTGGGCACCGGCGGCGCTGCCCAACTCCGAGGACTGGGATAGGGAGAGAGGCTAGGGAACGCTCGAGTATATTTCTCATTACTTGATTAAACTGGATACAATCAATATCTATGTGTAGATGAGAGCTATAACCTCTAACGAACCTGTCTAGATAGCTCATTCTGAACTAATGCTTTCTCTAAGCTAATTAACTAGTTCACAACCATGATATCAAACAGTTCTTGATAATGAACATAACTTTGGTAAAAAAAAAATCTTGGAGTGCTTGAAGAAGCTGCAATCAATAATCCTGAGCGTCTAGATCTCCCTTTGCTCTGCTTGTTGCCGTCGTACTCCATTTTGTGCTTTTGGCCTTTTGTTAAAATAAAATGCTCTCCTTCTTTATTTACTATTATAAAGACAACAATCTCTTGTCGTTGCTAGGTCAAAAAGGGGGGGGGGGGGGGGGGGGGGGGGGGAAATCTTGGAGTGCTCCATGTAATTTGAGGTCCTAGTTTAATCATACGGTGATTCATTCGTTGAGAAACGTACGTAGTACTGTGTGTTATCATATACATATGTGCTTTTTTTTTTCTTTTTTCTACTAATTAGTGACAGTGTGAAGATGTGTCGCAGCATGGAAATTTTAGAACTAAGAAATAAAGACAGAATAACCATGGAGCAGCTTGGGGGGGGGGGGGGGGGGGGGGGGTGTCAAAGAAAGAAAACATGAGCAGAATCTCCTCATTTCTGGTGTTTAAATTTGCTGAGTTACGATGGGATTCATTGCAACTATAACAGCCAGCGTTCTGAAACAAACTAACGATGGAGATAGATTAGTACAAAATGCAAATTAGTGGCTAAGATTGGAGTTGAGGACACCGCTCAAATCCGAGAAGGTTTTTTTTTTTTTTTTGAGATGCTCAAATCAGAGAAGTTGGAGCAGAGCTTACCGACGGTTTCCTTTCCTGCAGAGCACCGGGCTCGTGAGCAAGGTTTGATTTGGATTCAGAGGCCGAGGGCATCACGGCGGCCACTGGCAGCAGCGCAACCTTGCTGGCAATTTTGTTGTGGGCCGGAAAGTTGCAAAACGGTCTCTAATTTTCTTTTTTTGCGAGGAAGGATCTCTAGTTTTCATCGTCACTATTGATGGCAAGCCATACTAGGGGCATCATGTAAATATTCAGATCGTCACTATTGGAGGGAGGGTGACGGAGTTGCCATGTCACATCCACAGGCCTGCACCTCCCTGCTCGGCTTGAGCAAGATCACCCCAACCATGTTGGCTCCGCCGAGCCAGAATGTGCGCTCCCCCATCTAACCTAACCACCCGACTACGCTACACATCTTTCATCAGATACTACAATACTGAGTAAATTTGCAAAGAAAAGAAGGGACAAACAACAGAAATGGACCCCTGACAAAGAGGTGAAGTGGCACACTAAGCACAGCACACTACAAACACCATTGCCTCGCCCGAATTGCACAGGCTAAGTTCTCTGTACAGTCATAAATTCATAATGTCACCTCAACGTCATGCATGCAGAGCTTCACGAATGGCTGCATCGTGGCCTTGCGGACTAGACGTTGCAAAGGTCAAGCACATGGACCGCGCGGCACCCCTTCTTCGGGAGGGAGGGAGACAGAGGAGGAATTTTTATTTAAATAATATTTTTATTGTTGAGAATTATAGAAATAATACCAGAAAAGAAATTTCAGAAATAATACTTAGTCGGACGTTAGTTGCACGAAAACATAGTAGTAGTACTTTGGTTGCACGAAAATTGAGTAGTAGTACGTTGGTCGCACGAAAATTAAATAGTAATATGTTTGTCGCACGACTACTGAAACTTGTAGTCGTGCGCCCCACACACGAAAATAGAGTAGTCGTGCGACCAACGTATTACTACTTAACTAGGAAGGTGGCCCGCGCAAATTGCGCGGCTAGGTTTGTTATATTCTTAATTTATTTTTCAACATTGTACAACATAAATTCACATATAGTGTACGTAAAATAATCCATCAATAATACTAATGTCATTTAAAAACATGATTCTAATTAATATCTAATTTTTGAAATTTGTCTAATAAATTTACTCAGCATAGTTGCGGATGTTTATTGGATGTTCACACAAATTCACCAAGCCGTACCTTTCTTTTCTATTCACTCATCAACATGTGGGTCGTAAGTTGTCCAGTCCAAGATCGACCATTGCAAACTATATCTTGCCTCGTAACTCCATGGCATTATGACTCGATGTCTCTTGTCACTGATCGACGTGCTATATCTTCTAGGACTTTTTTCTAATGTGACATTTTTATTTCCCTAGCTATTTTAGTCAAATTTAACTCCTCGTTGGTTTGATGCTGTGACAGTAAGGTGTTTGACCTAAACCTGGCTCCAATGTCTTGCATGTCTGTCAATTAATGTAGGTTCACATGTGTAATTCACTGGTTGTGCGTTGCATTATCACGGCTAGATACCATTGTGCATTTGTAAATATACTATGTCTTTTGATTACTGGGATTTTTCTTGATAAATTTAGAAAAGAATGTACCTCTATCTATTGCATTCTAAGAACGTCTGAAAATATGATGGCCGGAAGAAAAAAATGTTAGAATGCTTCCAAGCGCTGCATTGTCATGCAAAGTGCTTACTGATGCCTCATCAAGAAGTTCATCATGGATATGATTCGTGGAGATTTTATCGGTCTTTGGAGCAATCAAGCTGCTACCACCAATGGACACATGACCAGTAGGCCTTCTCTCTTTCTAATCTTTACCTCCATTGCGATTGGTCTCGTAGTACCATACCAAGAAGCCGTATTTAACTATGTTAGGTCTTTTTCCCTAATGTCCCGAGCCTGTAGCTGACACAGAATGTCGATGGGCATATGTCTGTCGCTGCAATCCACTGTTCCCGAATGCTCTACATTATGCATCTCCGAGCATGTCGATGACTGCTTGTCGGCTTCATCATCTTCTTCTTCTTTTCTTTATTAATCTTCTTCTCCTAGCCTTTTACATTTGCTTCTTTCCCTATCAAACTAATCCACGCTCGGGCATGGTTGTATGATAAGGAGTTAGACCATCTACTCTGTAGTTTCGGTACTGTCCGGCTCGGCTTTCTAGTTTCTTTTCCCGACATCTTGCGAGCAAGGAACTACCAAATCATGAAGCGTTAGAGATTGGCTCGCAGGCAGAGACCTCGACTGTTTGTCGTCTTGATTCCATTCCTCTCGCATGCATCCCTCGTCGGCCGATGTGCACCACATAGTCTACACACCCTAGCGTGGCCTGATGGATTTATTGTATCTTCTCCTATCTTTCTCATCTCAGTTGATTATATGCATCTTTTGTTGCAAGCTACATGCGCAGCTACTCCTGCAAAATGCATGTATGTGTGACGGGTCGACGCAATCATGCCCGTGTCATGCTATGGTGTCTTTGGAGTTTGCCTTAATCCTCTCGATCTATCATTTTTAAGAAACGGATGGAAACCACCATTGGTACTTTAATACCTCTAGCTGCTCATGAATCTGACCATCCAGGGGAGCTCGACGGCCACTCTTGCACTGCCTCGGACCACTTGATATAATTGAAATCCGATCTCATTAGCATGGAGATCGTTGTTCGAGCGCCGAGGCAGACGGGTAGTTGCCTGCAAGAATCCAGGCAACCAATGCTTCACACATGTAGAGGCCGTAGTGGAATCCGAAACTTTGGGTATGATGTCACGAGACAGGGTAGGATCCTATTAAATCAAGGCTCGGCTGCAAATGTCCAATAACTGGTTGATGTGATTATTGCTTTCGACGACTGGACGAACGCCACGGCGAGCCTCTTGCCGACCAGATTGCTTTGTCCTCCTCCAATCTGTTTTCTGCATGCTTTTGATGACTCAACGGCCATAGTAATCAACTTGCCGACGTTGGCCATCAAGTCATCAACGCTGCATGGCGAGTTCATCCACGCAACCGGCTGTCTGCCACGATCTGGCCGACGTAGGCCATCGTTAATGACAAACTATTTGCTCCAAGGCAGTAATCAAATGGATTATTATATATACTTGTTTTGGACTGCAGTATATAATTTTTAATTAGTAATGATACGCCTGGCTGGACTCTATACCAAGCACGGTTACTTTTTTCCTCTTTCTACTTTTTATTCAGTATTTTATCTATTTACGAATTGTAGTCAGACATGGAGCATTTGGTTTCATCTGGACCATTGAATCTTCATAAAATATGACATTTCACATATTTGTTTTTTCTCTGATTAACGTGGTAATTACGTGGTCTTTCATCCCGACATTTCCATCCAGTCCGTTGTACACAGTGGTAATGCATGAGTTGCCGTGACATGGTTGTTGCAAGGTTGGGTTGTTGTAACACACTCACGATCAATGCATCCGTCGTCGTCTGTTGCCACGATAACATTGACCATTCTTGCTACGATCAATCTACAATTAAATCTCTCTCTCTCTCTCTCTCTCTCTCTCTCTCTCTCTCCAAAGTACATGTCGTGCCAGGGGCGTGTCTTCATGCATGGTTCTTGCTTCTGTAGCAGGAGCTGCATGTCCTTTATATATGACCATGCGCGCAGGGACGTTGTCTTGTGGCTCATACACGGTCTTGAGGATGAAATTTATATATGCATCTCCCTCGATCAGACTCTTACAAAAGCTTACGTGATCATCCTGGGTATGGGTAGAAGCTCCCTAGCATGTACCACAACATGATCATCGTGTTGGACACGTCCATCTTTCTTTTCCTTGTATATTATTCATTCATGTCTTCGACGGCTTCTCTCCAGGCTTCAACATTGAATCGCCAGCAGCTGCCGAGCATACTGGCCGCAACGCTCCTTTTTATCTTGTTCTCCACAGTTCATACGTTGATTACAAATCGAAGTCTTGTGCCAAGCTTGATAAGTGCCTTCGCACGCGCCGCAGCATCTCCGCGAGTAAGTTGTGGCGGTCAGCTGGTGACTGCATGTCCAACTTCGGGAAGCCACACCTCGTCGTGAGCTGAAGCGCTCGTGGATTTCGCCGCACTGGCCGGCCATCGGACCGCATGTCGTAAATCCTCCAATTCTCACGCTTATCGTGCCCGAGTAGAACAACGCTAGATAAACAACCAATACACATACGTGTGTAAGAGTCCTAGGTCATGTTATTTGTAAGTCTAAGTACGTACGTATGTATGAATCTTCCAATTGCTGAATCTCCACCGTCAATTACTATTTGCTTGCGAGGTGGGTTTGGTCTCGCGGACAATCCTGCCATGTTTCAGTGATTCGTTTCCCAAATAGAATACTCAATTAATCTGTAACGTCAACAGTTTTGTAGCAGCAATAATGGACTCTTTCCATGCAAGGTTCAACGCATATCAATCTAGTTATTATTCCGTATTTCATCTAGACCGTTAGATCTTCATAAAATCCGACGGTTCACGTCTTTGTTTTTTTTCGATTAACGTGGGAATTTCGTGCCCTTGAGAACGAACGTGGTGGTTTCTTTTTCTCTTCAAATACTAAGATAATAGATTTTCGTGCGACCAACATACTACTACTCAATTTTCGTGCAACCAAAGTACTACTACTATGTTTTTGTGCAACTAACGTCCGACTGAGTATTATTTCTGAAATTTCTTCATTTTCAGTATTATTTCTGTAATTCTCAATAACAAAAATATTAATTAAATAAAAAATTTGACAGAGGAGATGCCATATCGTGTCGTCGCTGCTCAGCTTGAGCAAGATCTCCAAGACCGTGTTGGCCTCTGTGGAGTTAGCATGTGCGCGTCTCTATCTGACCAGACCACTCAACTACGGTGACACTGCACATTAGTTGTCAATTCTGCACTCCAAATCCTAGATTTAGAGTGCCTACCGGGGCATATATTTGTCTACAAATATCGTCGGGGTTATTATGAGTGCGGAAAGATAGGGGCGGGGGTGGTTGTTGGGAACTATGGGAGCAATGTTTTTCCCTTGAGTCAAGAAAAAGTTTTAGAACATGTTTAGGGAATTGTTAGAGATGCTCGAACTGTAGGCGGTCGAAATATTTTACTAAACCCTCCCTGGTTCGGTTAGCAATCATGAATCATGCAGTGCGTCCCATCTTCTTTGGCTGGTCCAAACATGCAGTAAACAGCGTGTTCGTCTCGCTGTTTTGCAGCAGCTGCTTTGCAGCAGCTACAGTGTTTGCAATTATTTCTTCAGCAGCAGCTACAGTGTTTTCAACAGCAGCTACAGTCTTTGCAGTTATTTTTCTGCAGCCGCAGCCGCAGCTGCAGTGAAACGAACAGGCTGCACTGATTGCTCTGCTCTGGCCCTACGACAGTACTGTCTCCACTCCACTGTTCTGCCATTGGAACAATTGAATCGCCGGAGTCCGGAGCGGCCAGCAAGCCAGTGGCCGTCGGAGTGTGCGTCAAGTTCGAAACCAATGGCGGGGAAGAAGACGAACGCGACACGACTGCACAAAGAAAAACTGTTCTTCTCCTCTGCTCGCCGCAAAGCACTGCACTACTACTTGACTGTTCGCTGCTGGGTCCATCCATGTCATGTGTATATTTCCTCGTGAACGGGTAGATACTGACGGAGCAGCCAACGGCGAGAGACTTTGGCCAGAGCTGGGAACCTGTGCGTCGAGTTAGTTACTGAGGGCCAATAAATTATCCTTATTCATCACCAATGTGAATGGAACGAGTTCGTCACGTTCTTGGCTTCTGCATGATCTTTGCACTCGGATATTGGCTTCTGCATGATCTTTGCACTCGGATAACTGCAAGTTCAGCTGCCAAAATAAAGAAGGAAAGAAAACACGAGTCCTCTACATTTTACCACAGGAAAATCTTTTTAAGAGCTGGGAGCCGGGGACGAGCGAGCACCCTTGTGCAGCATGCCTTGCAATGAAAGGGAGTGGTTACATTTCTGACAAATGGTATCTTCAGCCACGGTGATCTCGCTGTCCAGCCTGTCCTAGTTTAACAAGTGGCTCAACAAGGTTACTAGGAGGAGAGTAGTGAACCGATTATACGGAGCAACGGGATGCACAGGTTCTGACTGGTGGGGCCCTGAAATCATTGAGCGTGGGAGGATAGACAGAGAGTGTCGACCTGTAGGAAGACTCGAACAGAGGTCGCGAGTATCAGACTCGGACATGTGGGTGGGAAAGAAGCCACGTCGTTCCCGATAATCATTGTGGTCTGTGTATATATTCACTCCATGGTTAGCTTGCTCGATGAACACAAAGGTTCAACTCTTTCAGAGCACCCTGCTGTTACTCTGTCTGAGCTCTTGAGATTGTTCCACGAGGAGAACCTGGAGATGGCGGAGACGGTGTTTAGCATGGCAAGGTCCATACTGGGAAGTGCTATCAGCAAGGCAGCCAGCGCTGCGGCCGAAGAGATGAGCTTGCTGATGGGCGTGCAGAAGGAGATCTGGTGCGTATGTGTGAAGTTACCGACTTCCTATTGTTTATCTCGTTTATAGGAATCTTCATATACAACTTGCATTGTAGCGTCCCGCCTCTCCGAGACCGGACCTGCATACCTGGACTTCCCGATCGGCCACCCATCCCGAAATTGCTTCAGGCCAAGCACGCTTAACCTCGGAGTTCTTTCGAGATGAGCTTCCGGAAAAGAAGTTGCAACTTGTTGATATGAGTATTCTATCAATCCTATTAAGCCTTGTGTCGGGATGTCACATACTCACCTCCTTAGAAGATCGACGTCCTCATCGATCAACCTCAATCCAGGAACGTCCCCTCTTGGCCACGTCCGTGTGTCCAGTGCCAGCGCATATGCCATGCTGTGTGACCACTCTGGGCCCACACTAGCCATACGCATCATGCCTGTGTAACTGCGCCCACACGCGCCCGTGAAACCGCGAGGGTCTGCTCTGATACCACTGTAGCGTCCCGCCTCCCCGAGGCCGGGCCCGCACACCTGGCAGTTCTTTAAGAATCTAGACTTTCCTCACAGACCAACACAAGTCTATTTTCTGCGCACTTTGTCCTCACTCGTGCGCACCCGGGAAGGACTTCCCGGTCGGTCACCCATCCCGAAATTGCTCCAAGCCAAGCACGCTTAACCTCGGAGTTCTTTCGAGACGAGCTTCCGGAAAAGAAGTTGCAACTTGTTGATATGAGTATTCTATCAATCCTATTAAGCCTTGGGCCGGGATGTCACATGCATGATCGTTATCAAAAATAGATATTTCATTCATTCAAATCAACAAACTCACAAACTATTTGAAGTACTTGCTCCATTCATTTTAGCTGATGTCTTTGATTCAGAGCAAACTCTGTTTAACACAATTTAGAGTGTCTGTACTCTGTACATCAGCAATGTATATCCATTTTCTGGACGAGTAACTGACCAAAAGCAATTTAATATGTTGAGAAGTCATAAATGCCTTTTTAACCTTTCATTGGCAGGTTCATGAAAGATGAGCTGAAAACAATGCAAGCATTCCTAATAGCTGCCGAAGCATTGAAGAAGAAGGACTTGCTACTGAAGGTGTGGGCAGACCAAGTAAGGAGCCTGTCCTATGATATTGAAGATTGCTTTGACGAGTTCATGGTGCACGTGGCAAGCAAAAGCCTAACGCAACAGTTGATGAAGCTCAAAGACCGCCATCGGATTGCTGTCCAGATTCGCAATCTGAAATCGAGAGTTGAAGAAGTGAGTGGCAGGAACACACGCTACAGCTTAATCAAGACGGAGGCCACCAATATTGATGAGGCACATTTCTTTATGGAGGATGTCTGCAATCACTCAGCTAAAAACATTAATGAAGCAGACCTCGTGGGTTTCTCTAACCACAAGGAGTTACTTGACATGATAAATGCCCAGCACAATGATGGTCAAGCTCAAGTGATTTGCGTGGTCGGCATGGGAGGTTTGGGTAAGACTACACTTGTGAGGAAGGTATATGAAAGCCAGGAAGGTATTGAAAACAAATTTCCATACCGTGCTTGGATCACAGTGTCACAGTCTTTTTCCAGGCTAGAGTTGCTCAAAGATATGATAAGGAAACTATTTGGTGATATTTCGTTGACGACTTTCTTGAATGACTTTGATGGGACGTCAGCGGAGCAAGTGCTAGTGGAGCACCTGGGCAAGCACCTCAGGAAAGAACTAACGGAGAAAATGCACTTTATTGTGCTAGATGATGTGTGGACCATTGATGCATGGATCTGGATTAAGAATATGTGCTTGCCTAGTAGTAACAATGGAGCGAGTCGGATAGTAATAACAACTAGAGATGCTAGTGTAGCTGAGGCTTGCACCACAAAATCAGATAGCAAACCAATTATTTTGGTGCTTAAACCTTTGGAAAAGGAAGCTTCCATAGATTTGCTACTCAGAAAGATGAGGAAAAGTAAACAAAATATGGAAAATGATGAGAAACTAAAGACCATAGTTACTAAGCTAGTGACAAAATGTGGTGGCTTACCACTGGCCATAGTCACTATAGGAGCAATGTTCGCTACTCAACATGAATCTGAATGGGACAAATTATATACACAACTCCCTTCAGAGCTTGAGAACAACCTAAACCTCGAAGCAATAAGGAGCATGGTGTCCCTAAGCTACAACCACTTGCCATCTTATCTCAAGCCATGTTTTCTATACCTAAGCATTTTTCCTGAGGATTTTGAAATTAGAAGAAGGCATTTGGTAGACAGATGGATAGCCGATGGGTTAGTTAGAGCCAGAGTTGGGATGACTTGATATTGGAAAAAGTTACTTTAATGATCTTCTAAGTCGAAGCATGATTCAACCATCAAGAGTGAATTTAGGAGTTGTTAAGAGTTGTCGGGTTCATGACATCATGCATGATATCATAGTCACGCTTTCAAGACAGGAGGGTTTTGTTTACACATCAACCGATAATGTACCAAGCTTAGTGGAGGAAAACTTCCGTCATGTTGCATGCCATGGTAGCAAGTGCTCAATAGTCGGTATGGATTGGAGCCGTGTTCGATCATTAACTTTCTTTGGTGAGAAACCCATAGAGCATGCTCCTCCACTTTGTTCACCCAATTTGAGGATGCTAAGGACCTTGGATCTAGAAGCTGCAGACTTTAATGTCACACAAAAAGAGCTAAACAACCTAGTGTTGTTGCGCCACTTGAAATACATCGAATTTGGCTATGGTCGAGGTACTAGATATATTTATGCACTTCCAAGATCCATAGGAAAATTACAGGGCTTGCAGGTATTAAACATAGGACGCAGCTGTATTACAACTCTACCGACTGAAATTTGTAAACTCCGAAGTCTCCGTATCATCCGTTGTACAAATACCTGGGACTAC
This sequence comes from Eragrostis curvula, assembly GCA_007726485.1. NCBI lineage: Eukaryota > Viridiplantae > Streptophyta > Magnoliopsida > Poales > Poaceae > Eragrostis > Eragrostis curvula. The sequence continues at coordinate 1,253,299 of RWGY01000035.1, read as the reverse complement.
AAGTATTTTAATCCATCTAAGCCAATGAAGTGCTTCAAGCACTCGTTATGCCTACCTATGATTTTCAAACCTTTTGTTGATTCAGAGGAGCGCAATGAAAAGATTGCTGAACTACACATGGCCTACTCAAAGTGCTGGTCCAATACAGTTGGTGTGAAGGTCTCAAGAGGAATTGGCAATTTAAAAGAGTTGCAGACACTAGAGATCGTGGACATCAAAAGAACTAGTGGCAAAGCAATCAGAGAGTTGGGCGAACTAAGCAAGTTAAGAAAATTAAGTGTGACCACAGAAAGGGCAACGGAGAACAAATGCATGACATTATGCAAAGCCATTCAGAAGCTCTCCTCCTTTGGTTCTCTCCGGATAGATGCTGGTTACAATGGAACAGTTGAGTGGCTTGATTCTGTTTCCTCCCCTCCCCCACTGAGGACTCTCTACTTGGTCGGACGTATTGGAGATAAGGTTGACTGGCTTAGGAACCTTACACGACTGGTGAAGCTTCGCCTGTGGTGGAGCGAACTAGAGGAAGGTAAAGCCGTGGAGATACTTGGGGCACTGCCCAACCTCATGCTCCTTGAGCTCCGAACTCGGGCATATGCTGGGAAGGAATTAGTGCTCAGACCGCCCGCGTTTCCGAATCTAAGGGAACTTTTTATTGGAGGTGCGCCCAAATTGAGGGAGATACGATTTGAGCCGGGCGCCTCGCCCCTAATGGGAAGCATAGGAATCGCATTCTGCAGATTGGAGTCAGGGATTAATGGTATCAAGCACCTTCCAAATCTCAAAGCGATTTCCCTCGGATACGCTAAGGTGGCGAGGCTGGGTATGCCGGAAGAGGAAGTGAGAGCACACCCCAATCAACCCGTCCTGCGACTGGAGGACGACCGAAGCAAGCATGACCTGGGCGACGCCGGAGGATCCGATGAATATTTTGATGCAATGGAATCCCTTCCCGACCACGATGGGGAGGGCGCGGAATCCATCACGCCGACATCAAGCGACAGGTCAGTACTGCGGGGCATGATCTCTCTGCATTTTCTTCGCAAGCACCAGTTATTACCAAACTGAAATTTCTTATGCTGACACTAAGCGTCTCTTTTTGTCTTCAGTTAAAGCCAGCGGCAGAGATGCTAGGCGTGCGCGTTCTACTTCTTCCCCGCCGGCCGCTGCTCAAACCCGTTACCACAGATGGAGCTCCACTCCCCGCCGGTCCACCGCCTGCTCTGGTCACAGGTATACCTCAACCGAATCTTCCCGTGTTCGTTTTTCATCCCGTTTCATTCTACCTATCTGTTGCAAGCAGTAGTCTTATGGTGCTCAGTTGCAATCCCTGTTTTGCAATGTACTGTACCATGAGAAACTTCAGGTTTTGATTAGGATGCCTATAGGAACAGAGCTCGCATTACTTTTTGTCCTTTTACAATATGCGCCGCAAAAAAATGTTAAACGGGATGCTGTTGTTGATTTTTCATATCTATATGGTCCTCTGCTTCTATTTTCATTTTCACAATATTAAATTTTGGCTTAGATTTTTTACAGTATGTTTTTCTGTGTAGTTTGTTTCTGGATTCTCATGGAATTGTCTTTATAGGATCATATTTCACCTACTGCTGTTTTTCCTCTGGCAAAACGATTATTTACTTGAAAAAAGTGATTATTTATTACTTTAGTGTTTTGTATGCTTTCTCTGGCTCAGCGCTATGGATTGGTCCCTGTTAGATCGACTGTTTGTTTGTTTCTTAATCTGAAGCTGTCTTTTGTTGCAAAATTTGATGAATATTACAATTGTTGCAGATCAACTGATACCGCAAAAACACTTAAGGGTCATGCAGCTGGCTGTTAAGAACATTATGCCTGTTATCAAGATTCACTTGCCGGGTTCAAATGAGATGACAGAAAGACCATGGAGTTGTATATGTGCCACGTCCAAGTGTCCAACACGGCGGTCTTTCATTTCAACGTTTATATTGAGGGGAGAAACTAGTTGCTGAACGAAGACATTCTCAGATCTCAGGAAACATGAACTAGAAGCTGGAGGCATCTTAGAGAGTTTACAGCTGAGCAAGGCACCAGCTTCTTGATTGGAGCAACCAACAATGACTGGGAGCCATGAATGATCTGAAGTAATTTGATGAGGAAATTGGTCAGTATTGCATTAAAATTCTTTTTCCTGTTGTCAATTGAGATATTTTACGCTTATTGTTTGCCTCTCGTTGTGTTCAGTTGAACCCTACAGTGAACATTATTTCAGATGGATTTCACTTCAGTTGAACCCCAGCATGCTTCTGCAACATGTCGTCGTGGCTCAAAACGGATGTCGTTGCTGCTGAGCTTGGCATTGCCCCATATTTCCATCTTCTGACGCCATGCCTGTACTGCTCTCACCCTTATATTTGTCTGATTTCTGACATTGTACTACAACTTGTTTGATAATGTCATTTAGCTGCGCTGCTCATATTTTCTTTATCACAGCGTGCATGTCACTTCAATGTGTTTAAATTTTCTTTAATACTACAACTCCAAAATCTGTGCACTTGAAATCAAAACCTTTATGCATTTTCCACTTGCAAGAGAAAATGGGCTCTCACCAGTACATTGGTGGCATCTTGAATTGGCGTAGGAAATGCGTGTAGTCTGGAGGAACTGTACCTTCTGCAAGGCACAGTTGCTCGCATATAAGTATATATAATGCAATGTTTATGCTTTTCAATTGAATAAATTAATGAAGTAGAATTTAAAAACTTTGTTGAGATATCTTTCACGTTTGCATATGTTACCTGCAGTTGATTTTCCTTTCAAGTTAAGATAAACCCAAATGAATAGCTCTTGTTTGTAATTTTCATGTCAGACATTCTATTAGTGCAATTCTCCACATTGTTTTGAGCCTTTGGCCACATATTTTTGCTCCTTGTTTCTCAGAAAGATAATTCGTTTGATCATCATTAATTTCCTTGTTCTTGGGCATTGAGTTGTACATCTCATTAGTTCACTCCTTGACGCAGAATTCCTATGTGAAGATTTGCCGGGAGGTGATCTTGTGACGTGGACGATACAGTAGAGTACGTACAGACTATAAAGAACATGCCTCGCCTTGCTGCATCTGTATTTGTTCATCCTACAATATGCAATTTGGATATTTCAAATGGGCCTCCACATTTGTCCATTGTTGTACAAATGAAACGCTGTGCTAGGTAGGTTATTTTGTCAGAACTCACATCCCCTCAATACTTCAGGCATATTAGTTTGGTGAAACTCTGACACGACAAATCTTTTCCAGCAGGCTGAATGGAAGCTTTAATTTTTGGCCATAACAACCTTTGTTCAGACATCCAGTTCAGCGAGTGGCAGATGTGAGAGATTACCCTTGGGAGCACCGGATGAATGACGCTGCAAATGACAGTTCTAGAGCTCTGATTGGAGTGTGGGAGCTGGTTCTCCAGCAGCTCGACGGACTTCTTCCAGCAGATGGTGTCTCCGGTTCCGGTAACAACCTGGGCACCGGCTGTTTTGCCATGGTTCATCACTTGCTATCTGATGCATACACAGCTGATTGTGCAATGGCAAGCAAGCAAGATAAATAGTAGTAGTTGATCCCGAGGGTGGTGAAGTACTTGTGTGATGGGAGACGAAGCTAGAAAACACATGTATAGGAGACTCGTACAGAGCAGCTGTTTTTGGTACAAAATTCATGCAAGTCGAATATGAGTACTGGTTCAGCAAGAGCACGGGTTGTCCAGTCAACATACCAGGTTCCAAGTTCTGTCATCTCTCGTTTCTCAAAGAAGATAAGAATTTCCGGTTGAGCCTGCTGTCAGGAGCAGGACGGATGAAAAATCGGATACAGTTTTCCCTATCATAATTCATTTTTAAAAGCATATGAGTAATTTTTTCACTCCGTTGTTTTTCACGAAATTGAGACAGCTTTGTCCTTAGGCACACGACACACGCCATATATCGTTAGGCATACGGCACACGCAATCATATGTGAACACAGGTGCCCGCACGAGCACTGCAGCACACGTCTGAAGTTCTCAGTCTAGCGTGCTGTGCCGAGTTTCACGATTGACCATTTCTCTTCATCTCCATTTGTATTGAATTGGCGTCCACAAGACAGCCATTAGAAGATGCTCAAAAGAAAAAAAGGACAGCCACTAGAAGGATCGATTCAGTTGAATAGTCAAACCCCATTCACAGAAAAATTGGTAGTCACAAAACGAAACTCCACTCTACTTGATCATGATACTGTTTTGACTTTTAAGTCTCAATTTGCAGGTTGAGGTCATCTAATTTTCCCTAACCATTGGTCTTTCATTGTCGAATAATTGAAGACATTATAATAATTAAAAGAGGAAATTCAACGCCCAGGTCACTAATTTTTGGCTCGAACACATACCTTTTACTGTGATTTCGTACCAGCTGTTTTTTTGAAACACGGAGAAAGTTCACTTTATGTGAAAAAAGTCAGTAAAATATTAACAGTTTCATGGAAGTCTATTAAATTGTTGCACTAGTACTTAAACTGGGAAGAAAAACAAAATCTTTTGCAATAAACAAAGGTTAAGAAAAAAGAGAGGATATAGTACTTTTTGCAGCTACACCCTAAAATCATCTGAAATCTTCTCTTAAGCCCCATTATGGGGCTGCTACCTGAAGCAAAACCCAATGACAAATAAATCAGAACATCTCATGAAAAAATATGCCTTAAAATCGTGCACTGTTCTGTTAACACTAAACACCTTACATATCACAATGTTGTAGTATGGCTTCAACAGTAACGTGACTTGTGACACCCTATCATGACTATTCTGTATGGAACCATCAAATATCTTCCCTAACAAAGTTAACATAGTGTGACTCCACTGTTCGTAGAACGCTTCCTCTTGGAAGCTTTAGTTTTTAACTCTCCAATCTCACATGTATTTACAAAGCTGTGGTATGGGGGTATCCGAGACCTCCACACGAGGGCCTCAAATTTTCCATGTTGCTTAACTCTTCCGTACATCACATCCCACATCATTATTTTGGGAACCTCCTCATCCAATGAGCATTGATATTGATGATGCACCACAAAATCTTTAGAAGGTTGAGCCATTCTCCGAACCTGTACAGGTTTATCTTTGTGAAGAAGATCAAATGGATGCTCTCCAAACTTGGAGTGATGCTTTTGGATGTACTCTCTTGAGGTTGTCAGAAACTTGTGCCAAAATGGGATGTCTATTTTGTCCCTCAGCAAACCAGCGGTCAAGTTTGCACTTAGGAGGGAACTGTTCAGTGTCCTGGCTATCTCCAAGGCCAGGTGCACGAGCCTCGGGTGCGTCTCTGGATCCATGGTTCCAAATGTAAGCGTCTTGAAGAGATACCAGTACGCCTCATGGGGCAGATACTTCAGAATAAGAGCCCCTGTTGTTCCAAACTTGATGATGTTGTCTGACTGGCTTGTGAGAATGATTTTACTACCTCTTGGCGTGTACTGTTTATAAGCAGAATACAACCTGGTCCATGAATCTTCACTGAGATTCCCAACTAACTCAATAACAAACAGCAATCTTCCATCTTTGTTTGTGTTTAACGGGGGATTTTGATATTTCCCTCCACATCCTTCTCTGAAAGAAGCTAGTTTATCATTGGTAAAATCACGGTCACTCAAGAACACGATTTCTGAGAAAAGATCACGGACTCTTTCCTGCATGCAAACATGAGCAACAAGGGTACTCTTGCCGACTTTTCCAGGACCAACAATTGGCAGGACCTCCAGTACTTCAGCACCCGGAGTCTGTGTGCACAATAGATAATTAGAGATAAGTTATACCTCCATCTGTCGGCCAAACATGCAGTTGCCCAACTGGAGATGCATGCTGTAAGGCTGGTGGTACAGGCAAGGGTAGCTTGTCAAGAACATGACCAACTCTTTTGCATCAAGGATTATGGAGCTCAAATTGTCATGTGCATCTTGCAGCTGTTTCAAAATCTGTGTGTTTCTACTAGTGAAATGGAAGCCTTTCAGAGAACTTATTTTGGAAAGAGGAGACGAGTGGAGTGACTCACAAGTTGACCTTCGATGTCCTCCTCGTCATGAGATTGGTACCCAACGGTGTCAAGCATGTAATAGCACCGGTGCATGACGTCTCTCATCTTGTGCAGTTGGAGGAGCATGGCTTGGTTTGTGATGTGCCGGAGCATGGCTTCATCGGTGATGACCTGTGCCCGGAGCAAGACCCTGCGGAGGTGATCTTCCACGTCTGGTGCCTGTGGCTTGCAGCTTCTACTGATGAAGAAACTCATTGCTCTAGTGTTCAGGTCACCCAGAACAGCAGAAAGGAAAACTTCCATTGCAATTCACTCCTAGGAAAATAGCTCAGCTGGTGAGAAGAGAATGAACAAGTTGTGGAATGGGATGAGATGTCTCCAAGTAAACACTCCAGAAGAAGAAGGACGTTTTATGTACTAGTTTAAGTCAAGCCCAAAGTCGGTCCAGTCCAAATTTCAACGCACATGATGTTTCATGTTTGACATTTGGGACTCCTTATTTTTTCTTCTCCTGATTGTTCTGACTAAATATTTCTGTATCATTGTGAGCCTTTTCTTTGCGAGCCATCAACATCAAAGTCTGTCTGATGTGCAAAGAAGACCTGCACCATGTGCTTCTACATTGCCAAGAAGTCTTTGTTACTAGTCTTGATCAAATTTTGCCGTGAACTGTTAAGTCATCTACTACCTCCGTTTTTCTTTATATGACGTTGGTTAGTTCAAAAATGAGCTAACCAACGTCATATAAAAAAGAATGGAGGGAGTACTTGAGGAGAAATTTAATCCTTTGTGACCAACAAATACTCAAAACTTGTCAGGCAAGTTGCCTATTTCAGTAACTTCTCTTCCAGCATTCCAAACAATTCCTGAGCCATCAATCTCTCACAATTAAGCTGTACGCGTGAAAAATGGTAGCTACCACATGGTGTGCAAAAGAATACTAGTAAAAAAATAGAATCTGTGTCAACTGATTAGTTTGGGCTTTTACTAAGTAACAACTTTGCAGACTGTTATGTTAAGGTAACACCTGAACCCTGGACCATACAAACAAAATGTCGTCTTAGTCAAAGAAACATGAAAACCATGCACTACCTGGAAAAGTGAGAGATTCTACACTGTACATTTTATCTAAGATATTTTTGAGCTGGCATTGGTGTGAAGAATTGACATAGGATTCTAGAATGTTTCAGGGAGACAGGCCGCAAAATAAAAGTTTATCCAGAACAAGCCTGTGTGATTGTGAGTTATTATTTACGTCTTTGTGGCTCACCTAAAACTACTCGATGTATGACCAAATATTGTATGACAAATAAATAGCCTCCCAAAATAACGCAGGTCACAATTACTTCTGGGAGTGATTCACTTCAGAGCAAATGAACTCCTAGTTTGAAAATCTAACTTGCCACATATCACAACCACAAGTACAGCTGCTTGATTTTTATGCGTTTGCTAATGTAATGCCCTGTACATCCCCAAGAAATTAAAATGTGATTCATGCTGTTTTCTCAGGAAAAATAGATACAGCAATACCATGCTGTTATCTTGCTTCTAAAATGTGCACTTTCTTCTGATAAACAATTGCAGTGAGCGAACATATGTTATATGTATCTCCAGCGAACCACCAGAATTGAAGAGGCAGTTCAGATATGCTCTATTGATTAAATCAGAACATGGCAGTGAAGAACCACTTACATTTACGAAATGGAGCAGCTTTGATGTCGCACACTTCACTCGTGCCAACTGCTATTCAGGTACCTTGAGATGCATTTGAACTAGCACAACCACCGATTTGGGCAGATGCGCTGAAATCAATTCATTCAAGAAGGGGACAAACTGCAGTTCAGACTATGGGCCATGGGCCAAAGCAGAGGAGATAGAAAAAAGGAGCGATTGGGGAGGGAGATCTCACCTGTGGCTTCCTCTCGTTCAGAGCACCGGAGACCGCCGGAGTCCCCAGCAGCCCGGTTCTCACGAGGGAGTAGGGACGACGAGCAGATGCAACTGCGCGGGGAGGAATCGATACGACGGAGACATTGCGAGGCGCCAAAGTATCTGGCCTCTGCGCTGTCGCTGGCGACGCCGCGGCCCACGGAGCGCATGGATTTCATGTGGCGAGCTCCAGATGCTTGGCGGCGGGAACACCGGCGGTCGGCGGCGGCGACGCGACCTCGCCCCTTGACTCTATCGCCGGCTGGGAAAATTTGCAGAGCGGCCCCTGGTTTGGATCGCAGCCATAATTGCGGTCCAAATCAGGGGATATAATACAAATGTTTTGATCGCGATAGATGTCCGCTATCCCAAATATTTTCAGATAACCCCCTACCATAGTTAGGATTTCAACAAAGTGTCCTCTGGTCTGGCGCCCGCCGCGTTCCTCCTCGGCTTCTTGTCCGGCCGGAGGTGGAAACATCGGATGCGCTCATCGACCGGCTTGCCATCCTTCCCCATCGTTCTGTGTACAGGGTCGCGCGTGCACGCACGCATATGGCACGGTGTAGTAACAACAGGAAGTGGCAGCAGCAGTGACTCGAGCAGCCCTCGTTGTGGTTGCAGGACTTGTGAACTGCACGAGCGGTGCCCCCGTGGCGCGAACGCTGTGGCATGGGTGGGTTAGTTGCAGTCGCGAACCGTAGCTTCATGAATGCTCAACGAGTTGTTCAATCGTCTCCGCCCCAAGCTCCCGGATGCGGCTTCTTCTTCCGCGGCGGCCGGGGACGGCGGCCAACCAACTCCTCTGTTCTGCTCACAAGGAAAACAACTGGGAATGGCTCGCCTCAATTGGATTGTACCGCCGGTGTTTCCAGCGAGCAGGGCGACCTAGCTCGGGCAGTAGAAAGAAGGCAGCTTTGGCAATCGATCGGCGGAGATCTTCGATGCGGTCTGAATTTGATTCGCAACAGCTGGTGTTCGCGGTCGTCTGTCGTTGTGACGTGGAGGATGCAGAGCCACGGCAAATCACGAATGAACCGAAAGCTGTGCAGCGGCGACTGAACAGGCTGAGATAGAACAGAGGAGGTGAGCCTCCGTTCCTCTGCCAAGTGCACGCACGCGTCCGCTTCATGATCAGTAGCAGCAGAACAGCAGCTGTCAGAGCGAGAAACCTCCGCAGGGAGTTTCACCAATAACAGTGGTACAGGGCCAGTTCATTTAAGTAGTCAAATGAAGCACACTGCACTCTCAGGCATCATTCCTTTGCTAAAATGCAAGTTGAGGACAGGTCAGTTTTGCGAGGCAGCAGCTCAATCTTTTCTTCACAACTAGTACCAGCTGCCAGCTGAGATGTTTTTTACGCTTACATTTCACGTCTATTTTTTGTCTTCACTTAAATCCACCAGAGGCAGAGATGCTCCGCGTGCGTTCTTCTTCGCCCTGGCGACCGATGCTCCAAGCCGCTGCCTGTACCTCGAGTTCTACCCCGACGGTCTACAGCCAGCCTGCTCTGGTCGCAGCCTCTCAGGTACATCTCAAATGAGTCATCCCGTGCTCGTTTTCCTTCGATTTTGTTCTATCTGTCTGCCAAGGGCACTGTTAGTGTTCCTTTTTACACTGGATTGGATGTTTGATCATGATGCTCAGTTGTGCGCGATCCATGATTTAGAATGCAGTGAGGAATTTCAGGTTGCGATTTGGATGCGTATGAACAGAGCTCGCGTTTTTCCTTTTTTTTTTTTTGGTTGGGGGGGGGGGGGGGGGGGGGGGGGGGGGGTGCGTTGCCTCGATGCTTGCACAAGAGGTGACTGATTTGATCAAATTGCCCCCAGTGCGTGGTGACCGTACGGACGATAGATCATACAGTCACTGATTCGTTGATATTTTTTTCCTGGGAACGTGATGAAACCAGGTTGCAAGATGTTGGTTTTTAATGTAGACGATCTTCTACGTCTATTTTCCTTCCAGCTTATACCTATGCACTTTGACCCACTATGTAAGAAAGGCACAAATAAGACACTGCAACTCAGTGACGCGGATTTAAAACGCGTCTCCGAAGCTAATTTGGCGACGCGTTTGTACTAGACACGTCTTCCATGTGTATTTTCTTACTTTAGGCAGCTAAAGTAGCAGACACGTTTTGTTTGGTCCGCGTCTGCGAGTAGGATGCTGCCTGATGGGAGACACGAGTTTACAAGCCGCGTCGCCGAACCACAGCCCCCGGACCCAAATTTTTGATTAGATTCAGCTGATTCGGTCTCGCGTCCGCTGGCCCCGAGCCCCCACCCCACCCCTATCCGCAGTTCCGCACAGACTCCAACTAGCGCCGCTCGCGTGCCTGCCCCCCACCACTCCCCGCAGCCTCCCGAAGCCTAGCCGCCCCCCGCCATGGCCGGCGACCAAAGAGCACACCGCGTCCCCACCTCGCCCTCGCCGGAGACACCGCGCCCCTCCTCCTCGTCGACCCGAGCCGCCACGCCCCCACCTCGCCAAAGCAGCCACGCGTCCACCCCTGGCCACGACCTCGCGCCTCCTCGCCTACCCGAGCCGCCACACCCCCACCTCGCCGGAGCAGCTGCGCCGCCTCCTCGTCCCGACCTCGCACCTTCTCCTCGCCGACCCAAGCGGCCACGCCCCCTTCGTTGGAGTAGCGTTGGCGGCGAAGACCCTAGGGTTAGGGTTCGGTCTCCTCCGGATCGACTGGACCTGGAGCTCAAGGGCGGCGGCTTGGACCTGAAGCTCAGGGGCGGCGGGCTGTACCTGAAGCTCGTGGGTGCGGCCTGGATCTGCGCCACCGGCTCGTGGGCGGCGTCCTCTTCCCTGTGCATCGGCGACGATGGTCCTCCTCCTTCCTCTGTCGTGGACGCTCTCTCCTCGCCCCCAAGCTCGTGGATCTAGCCGGAGGTGGGTGGATCCAATCGGGCGCCGACGGGTCGATGCTGCGGCGGCACGGCGAGGCAGGGTCCTCGGTGATGCGGCGGCATGGTGAGGCAGGGTCCTCGTAGGCGGGCACATCGACTTCTGCCTTGGATCCTCCAGCTCCAGCCTGCACAGGTTCGTCCTCGCCTCATCCTATATAAAAATACTTATTGCCCTCTGTTTATCTGCTCGACCATGATTTCTGTAATGTTAAAATTGTCAAGAGTGGCCTGTAGCTTTCTGTAATGTTAAAATTGTCAATCCGTACATCGTAACATATTGAGTTTTTGCTAGTAGCTGGAAATTTTGCATCCTCCTTTTGTGTTCCCAAACTACTGACCTCTTTTTTTCCCTTCTTGTTTCTGTTTTATATATATGCTGACCTGCCATATGCATCTGTGCAATAACAGGAACGTTAAAGGGATATGACCAGTTGCTAAACTTAGTGCTGGATGAGGCAATTGAATTTGAAAGAGGTACTCTCTTATTCCTTCATTATTGTTGTACGATCTGGCTGATTTGCTCATTGAAATTGATTAGAGTAGGACCTAGGATTGACAGGTGCAGCTGCAGTGAAGAATATTTGAAGGAGTGGAAGAGTAGGACTTTGAGCAGCTGCAGTGAAGAATATTTGAGCACCTGTGATTGCCGTTGTGACTGAAGGTAAACTTCTTATCTTGAGACATGCTACTTGTCTATCAAGTTTGATGACATTGCCTTTAGCTGTTGACAGAGGTGACCATGTATAGTTTGCTAGTTTGTTGATCTGGTGCTGTCCTGATCTTGTCCAATGTAACTTGTTGATAAATATTTCTAGCATTCTTTCATATGTTTTCTTGGAATGTAAAACTGATGTTTGGATACTTGTGAGAATTGTTACCAAGGTTCTTAAAAAATAATGTGCAATGTATTCCCAAAGTAAATAGGTATCTAAATCCTGCCGACCTCCATGTAAAACTGATGTTTGGTCAATTTAATTTGATTAGTTTATTTTCTGGAACCGAGTTGTTTTTTGATCGTAAACTGGCTCTCTACTGCTCTGTACATGCTCTTTTCAGGTCTGAAGATATACAGCAAGCAGTACCTGGCTTCCACAGCACAAGTCAGGTTCGTTTTCTGGTCAGACTGCAGCTGTAAGAGTTCTCTCTCCCATGTATACTTCTGATTTCATGGCTCCAGTTGATCTGTTTCTCAAGTAGTAAAAAGAAAACTGGTTGATTTGTTCTTGCTGCATTGCATGGCGACTAGTGTTTATCTAATCGATACATGTTGCCTTGTTGTGTGCTTTGCCATGTGATCATGTTTAGTTAATTAAATCCTTTTGTTTGAGTAGCTCTCTTTTAGCATTCTCAATCCCAATCCACCAGTCATCTCAATTGTCAGGTACCATTTGCATGCTGAAGTCACTTGGATGCAGAACAAACAGTTTGAGAAGATTTCAGACAAGTATAGAACATACTTGGAGTGGCTATCTTTATAAATATGCCAGGTACAACCTTAACACTGAATATATAATAGACTTGGAGACGCTATCTTTGCTGTTGTTAATCGTGATACTTGCCTGAACCATATTTTAACTCCTGACTGAATCATGTATATACATTAGTAGATCACTATGTACTTGGTGCCTACTCTTTGATGTTACGCAACAAGCTCACTGAACATATCGGTTATGTTGCTCTTTGTACTGCACTTCATGTCTAGTTTGTGATATAATTGACATTATGTCTAGCTGCAGTCAATACTTAATTGACATTATGTCTAGCTGCTGTCAATACTTAATGACATTATGTCTTCATCTTTGTAACAGTTGTTGATTGGAGTATTGACCACATGTTCTTTGCCACAGAATTTTGGTATGACCTGGAACTATCTGTTCATTATCACAGAATTTGGTATGAACTGTGAAGCAAGAGTTATTGATGTTCTAGAAGCAATGAACTCACATGGGTGGTTAGCTTAGACATTAGCGCTATCAGTAGGTGGTTTATCTTTCCTGAGAATCATCTAAGAGTAGAATTGAGTATTATCCTAATGCAAAGTGTATGTAATAACTGCCGGTGCCTCTTTCCTTTCTTTTTTGTTTGCATGTTTTCTATTCTTGTCCTAGGAAAATTTGTATTAAGGCTTTAGAATTGATTTGTATATGTATATGTAAACAAGTTAGTGTGAGCATGCTATAGTTCATCTGACACGAAACATGTGTATCTGTGATGTATGTAATGTATACAGCCGTACTGTACATAATTAATGGATTTTTTTTAAAAAAATTTATTTTATCATTGGAGACAAAACGCGTCTCCAATCTGCCTCTCTTCGGAGACGCGTTTTGACAACACGCGTCTGCATTGACCTATCATAGCAGACGTGTTTTCTCAAAACGCGTCTCTAAAGAGGGGCAGATTGGAGACGCGTTTCAGCAAGACGCGTCTGCTATCTGAGGATCTTCGCAGACGCGCATTTCCGCGTCTGCGATTAGCCCTCTTCGTAGACGCGAATTAGGAGACGAAAAAAAATTTCGTCTGCAATTAGACTTAATCCGCGTATGCAAATAGCCTTTCTTACATAGTGATCAAACTAGTTTGTTTTCCTGTAAAATCTTCTGTTTGGAGTGTGTAGGGAATCGTGTTTGAAGGATCGTACGTACTTGGAAGGCAAACCTTATTATATTTCAGGCATATTAGTTTGGTGATAAAATCTTCTGTTTTGGAGTGTGTAGGGTGTTCGTTTCTTTGAGGCTAAACTTTAGACATGTTACATCAAAGAAAATCTTACAATTTAAAAGTATTAAATAAAGTTCAATTACAAAACTAATTGCAGAACTCCTGGGCTAATTCGCGAGACGAATCTAATAAGGGTGATTAATCCGTAATTAGAGATAGTTATTGTAGCATCACTGTACTAAACACATAGATTAATTAGATTCATTAGATGCATCTCGTAAATTAGCACTTATCTGTTAAAAAAGTTTTGTCGTTAGATTTTATTTAAAAATTCTAAATAGCAAGATTTTTTTGATGTGACACCCCTGAATATAAATCTGGCAACTTTTGCCAGCATGCAGAATATCGAAGCTTTATACAACAACCATTGATGGAACGTCCTGTGTTGCACAACATCATTCCAAACCAAACGAGGCGCGCTGATGGACTGTGCATGCATGTCCATTTGTTTCGACAAATGCAATGCAGGTCTCAGAACAGCGTGTGCGCATGTGCGACGTGCGTGACCTCTGCGGGATCAGGCTGGCTATGCCGGACCGTGAAGTTTGGGTGGTTTTCTTAATAAAATAGGCCTTTTTAACATTTTATCATTTTTAAACTTTTACAGAAAAGTTATCTAATGGATCTGTTTCTGAGCGCAACAAAATTTAGCAACTAGATTTCAAAGGTGAGCGCCGCATCATTTGGCGTCCACCTATAAAACCTCGTTGACGATGGTTCTGGCGCTCACCACGCCAGTTCAGCATCCGGGCGTGTGCTTGCGTGTAGGGGTGGGCGTCAAATCATGCGGCACCCGAAAAAAGGGTTTAATTTTGAAAAAAAATTCTCAATAGTCCAAATATGCAAAATGTTTCTAAAAAAGTCCAAATTATAAATATCGTACAGAGTCAGAAGAGGGGACTGTGAGAAGGTTTCACGGGCCGACTGAGGTGGGAGCAGGCCGGTTAGAAGAACAAGGTAGAGCCCAAGATGGACCAGGCCGGAAATGGGCTAGAACCAAGAAGTTCGGCCGGGTTCAAGTATCGAGATTCACGGAAAGAAAAAGGAGGGAAAGAGAAACAAACGAAATTTGATTTTTAAACCTAGAAGCTGATTTCTGTTTCAAATTTTTAGGATTACCTCCTTTGTTTAATGTAGTAACTTGGTACATATTTTGCTCCATTTAAATATTATCCCTTTTCCTTTCAGGGAAGGAAAAAAAATAGCAAACTAATGCTGCCACCTGACTTTTTCTATTTAGAGCAGACATGAAGACTTGGGGCCTGTTCGTTATTATGGTACCTGTTGAGTACAGCTGTGACATCTAGTTGTAGCCTCGGAGAAATATTTTTGAGTGACCAACGCAAGTGTTGAGTTTCACTTTTTTTTTTAGGTTTCAGCAAACAATTATGTGCATGAAACACAATATAGACACACACAAACACACAGAAGTACTTTTTTTTTAACACACACACACGAATGAGCGCTTTCGAAAACTGAGCCGATTGATATTGGGATTCACGAAGTCACGGATGCTTCGTTGTTGTTTTTTTTGAGGCGATGGACGCTTCGTTGTTGACGGAGATCACTTCCCATTCAAAGAATAAATAGCTGTAAATATACAACAACCGTGTCAAGTCTGAGATTTGAACCCGGATGGATTGATTTCACCATTTTTTTATAAAAAAAAACTAACCAGCTGAGCTATGCATGATTTTCCATCTTCCCATCGTGTCTTCAGATGAACCTAATCAGCTTTCAAACTTTACTATCTACGTGTTGAATAACTTTAGATGGCACAAACAGATGCACATCAAGTGGATCTTCCACATCCTAACTTGAAAGCTCCACCTCTAGATATGGCAAATGCTGCACATAGAGGAGTAATTATACATCTACTTAAAGTTTTACAAAGTTATCGCAAATTGCTAACGTGTCATGGAATTTATAGCAAATGCTGACGTGTAAGTTTATTTATAGCAAATGTTTTTTTTTAAATTATGTCAATCTTAAATTATGCAACTAATCGTGTTTCACCATGTCAGCGGTGCATAGAATTTATGTTTTGTAGATGTAGCATTGCTCCGCATAGCGTACTCTGACTTAATTCGAACCTCCAAGTCAAGTCAATAAGACTGTTGCCTTAATTTATGCTGGACTAAGCTTTGTATTGATGTTAAAGGCACCCGATGTTAAAGTATTGCTGAAGACTCTCTCGCTCTCTCTCTGTGTGTGTGTGTATAATTAGCGGATTAATTAAGTCGGAACTGTTCGATTCCATTGCCTACCAGCCAAAGCTTTACCACTGGTCAGTCGTTCCAATTATTTTACAACAATAACGCAGATCCAGATCGCAGAAGGAAGGAATCGATATTCTATCTTGATGTTCACGCCGTCATGTGGAGGGAGGGCCCTTTGGACCCGGCGCGACGGCGACGTCCGCCACGAAGGCACGAACCACCACCTCCGATTTGCTTGAATCGAAGATAAGAGAACCGATCGAGGGTTTGCAATGATATGGGTACCCTCGTCGCGAGAATCGGTGCCATCGACAGGGCCGAATCGATGCATCAGCTTGGACCCTCCATGATAGTCGTCCACGAGACATGATAGTGCTGGGGGCGGTGGCCGCCAACTGGCGACTGAGCTTGATCTCGATGTTTGATCATGGAGTTTTTTTTTTGGTAGTTTCTGCGAAGAAAGGTCGATCTAATGCAACCTCATCGTGGTACGGATGCAAACCCAGATCAAGGATAAGCGGGCCAAGCCAGAGCTGTGAAATTCAATTCCCTGCACATTAAGATCCAGATTAAAAACGCCTTCTTTGAAGTCGTTCCAAACCGAGTTCTGTTCATCGATCAAAGGTTTACACGATGTTCAATTTTGACATGGAAACTGACATGGAGTATATCTAACAGCTTTGAGACAAATTTCGTATATATATCAGTAATAAGTAATGAAATAGCGAAACTGAATCCGGTGAGCAACAAGGACACGAGTTTGATATTGGATTCACCAATGAAGACCTCGTCAGCTCGGCGGTGGCGTCCCCACCCCTCCTAAGCTCCTCCCCAACTCACCACCGGTGGAGTGAGCTGCCAGAAACCGCCCGGCGATCTAGGATGGAAGTGGTGGGTCACTATCTCAATTTGAAGATGGCTCAACACAGATCCAAACGTCTGGTGGTGCAGCGACGGAACGCGGCGAGCACGTAGCCCTGAGCCGATGAGCAGTGTTGTGTCGACGAAGCGCCTCTGTTCCTCCCTCCCCCCTCAGTCTCGCGAGGCCCGCCCCGGTGTAGAGCGACCTCCGCGGTGTAGAGCAAAGCGCAAGCAGCGCTCGCCGCTCATTAATTCAAACAACGTTGCGCTGTCTAGTGGGAGCTAATTAATTACGGCACGCAGTTGGGTTGTCAGAAATTCAGAAGATAAACAACTTGTAAACGGCGACAAGGGAAGAAACAAAAACACATTTGGTTGGTGCAGGTATAAAATATTTCATTTTCTTGGTTCACGCGGATTCTATTTAATTTACCAATGTCGAGAGGACAGAAAACTAATCACGTTCACAGGACCTTCCCAGTTGCCGGCGTTCGCTTTAAGACTCCATGTGAGGCCTGCTTGGTGACACTAAGGCTTAACTCCTCCAGATCCAGAGCAACCTGCAGTTACTTTGTGTGAGCACTTGATTGTTCGAAGAGGAGGAACTGGAGATTGCGGACACGGTGTTTAGCATGGCGAGGACCATACTGGGGAGCGCCATCAGCAAGGCGGCCAGCGCTGCCGCCAAAGAGATGAGCTTGCTTATGGGCGTTCAAAAGGAGATCTGGTACGTATGTGTTTAGTTACCGATTCCCGTTGATTACCTTGTTTATAGAAAGCTTCAGAGATACTTGCGTGATAATTATCATTCATACCTCGTTTCAAACCAGCGAGCTCACAAACCATTTGAACTACTTGCTGCATTGAATTCAGCTGATGTTTTTTACTCGGAGCAAACTATATTTAAGACCGTTCAGAATGACTGTATTTAAGAAATATATATCGTATTCTGGATGAATAACTGACCAAAAGCTGTTCCAAATGTTGAGAAGTCCTAAACTCCTTTTTATCCTATCATTGATAGGTTCATGAAAGATGAGATGAAAACAATGCAAACATTCCTAATAGCCGCCGAAGCATTGAAGAAGAAGGACCTGCTACTGAAGGTGTGGGCGGACCAAGTAAGGAGCCTGTCCTATGACATTGAAGATTGCTTCGACGAGTTCATGGTGCATGTGGCAAGTGAAAGCCTGACACAACAGTTGATGAAGCTCAAAGACCGCCATCGGATTGCTGTCCAGATTCGCAATCTGAAATCGCGAGTTGAAGAAGTCAGTAGCAGGAACACGCGCTACAACTTAATCAAGACGGAGGCCACCAATATTGATGAGGCGCAATCCCTTATGGAGGATGTT
Organism: Eragrostis curvula; assembly: GCA_007726485.1. NCBI lineage: Eukaryota > Viridiplantae > Streptophyta > Magnoliopsida > Poales > Poaceae > Eragrostis > Eragrostis curvula. The sequence goes on along the minus strand of RWGY01000035.1, from coordinate 1,235,266 downwards.
CGCAATCACTCAGCTAGAAACATTGATGAAGCGGATCTTGTGGGTTTCTCCACACCCAAGGTTATATTACTTGACAAGATAAATGCCCATCACAGTGATGGGCAAGCTCATGTGATTTGTGTGGTCGGCATGGGAGGTTTGGGTAAGACTACTCTTGTCAGGAAGATATATGAAGGCAAGGAAGGTATTGAAAACAAATTTCCGCATCGTGTTTGCATCACAGTGTCACAGTCTTTCTCCAGGCTAGAGATGCTCAAGGATATGATTAGGCAGCTATTCAACAATGATCATTTGAAGACTTTATTGGATAATCTTGATGGGCAGGCGACGGTGCAAGTACAAGTGGAGTATCTAGGCAAGAAGCTCATAGAAGAACTCAAGGGGAAAAGGTATTTCGTTGTTCTAGATGATGTGTGGACCATTGATGCATGGATCTGGATTAGGGATATATGCTTGCCTAGTGTTACCAGTGGAGGGAGTCGGATAGTAATAACAACTAGAGATGCTAGTGTAGCTGAGTCTTGCACCACAAAGTCGGGTAGCAAACCATTTATCTTGGAGCTTAAGCCTTTGCAAAAGGAATATTCCATAGATTTGCTACTCAAGAAGATGAGGAAAAGTAAAGAAGATATGGAAAATGATGAGGGACTAAAGACCATAGTTACCAAGCTAGTGACTAAGTGTGGTGGCTTACCACTGGCCGTAGTCACAATAGGAGCTTTGTTTGCTACTAAAGATGAATCAGAATGGGGCAACTTATATACACAACTCCCTTCAGAGCTAGAGAACAACCTAAACCTCGAAGCAATCAGGAGTATGGTGTCCCTAAGCTACAACCACTTGCCATCTTATCTCAAGCCATGTTTTTTATACCTAAGCATTTTTCCTGAGGATTTCGAAATTAGAAGAAGGCGTTTGGTAGATAGATGGATAGCCGAGGGTTTGGTTAGAGCAAGAGTTGGTATGAGCTCTGAGGATGTTGGTAAAAGGTACTTTAATGAGTTAATAAGTCGAAGCATGATTCAACCAGCATCCGTGAATTTAAAAGGAGTCATTAAGAGTTGTCGGGTTCATGACATCATGCGTGATATCATAGTCGCACTTGCAAGAGATGAGGGTTTTGTTTACACATCAGCCGATGATGTACCTAGTTTAGTGGAGGAAAACTTCCGTCATGTTGCATGCCATGGCAACAAGTGCTCAACTGTCGATATGGATTGGAGCCATGTACGATCATTAACTTTCTTTGGTGAGAGACCCATGGAGCACGTACCTCCATTCTGTCCACCCCAGCTGAGGATGCTAAGGGCCTTGGATCTAGAAAATGCAAACTTTGGAGTCACACAAAAAGAGCTAAGCAAGATAGGGTTGTTGCGTCACTTGAAATATTTGAAACTTTGCTATTATCAAGGTTATTCATGTATTTATGCACTTCCAAGATCCATAGGGAAATTACGGGGATTGCAAGTATTGGACATAAGGGACACCTATATTTCAACTCTACCAAGTGAAATATGCAAACTACAAAGTCTCCGTACCCTCAGATGTGGCAATAATAAAAATGTCTATGATCATTTTGACCCAGCTGAGCCAGTGGAATGCCTGAAGCACTTGTTATGCCTACCTATGATTTTGACACCTTTAGTTGATTCTGAGGAGTGCAATGAAAAGATTGCTGAGCTACACATGGCCTACTCACAGTGCTGGTCCGGAACAGAGGGTGTGAAGGTCCCAAGAGGAATTGGTAAATTAAAAAAATTGCAGACACTTGAGATCGTGGACATCAAAAGAACTTGTGATAAAGCAATCAGAGAGTTAGGAGAACTAAGCATGTTAAGAAAATTAAGTGTGGCCACAAAAGGGGCAACAGAGGCAAAATGCATGACATTATGTATGGCCATTCAGAAGCTGTTCTCCCTTACTCATCTCAGGATAAATGATTACGATGGAACAGTTGAGTGGTTTGGTTCTGTTTCCTCCCCTCCTCCGCTGAGGACTCTCTTCTTGGATGGACTTATTGGAGATAAGGTTGACTGGTTTAGGAGCCTTACACAGCTGGTGAAGCTTCACCTGTCATATAGCAAACTAGAGGAAGGTAAAGCCGTGGAGATACTTGGGGCACTGCCCAACCTTATGCTCCTTCATCTCATATGGGAAGGATATGCTGGGAAGGAATTAGTGCTCAGACAGGGTGCCTTTCTGAATCTAAGGAAACTTTATATTTTCGAAGCAACCAAACTGAGGGAGATACGATTTGAACAGGACGCCACGCCCAAGATGGAAAGCATAAAAATAGGAAAGTGCAGGTTGGTGTTAGATTGATCTCCTTCCCCCCCCAAGGCCCAACGGCCTTTGGGCTTGATCGCGCCCTGATCGGGGGCGTCCAGCACATTTATTGGCTGGTGGGCCCCTGTCGCGCTGCGCGTATAAAGAGAGAGGTGGAGGCCGGGGCGCACGGTACGAGGTTCACCGCGCCGCCAGTCGCCCCACCTACACACCCTACCGATCTAGGGTTTGCGCAGTGAGCGACGGGAAGCTGCCACCGCCGCCGCACTTCTTCCCCGACACCGACGGCGACAGGCCCGTCGGCGCCATGGCCACCGCATCGGCGCCAGCTTCACACGAAGGTGACTAACGCTCTCCCCTTTCTCCCAGATCCGAACCCATGTTCATCCTAGAATAGATTACAGGACCCGCTATTATCTACTGCTAACGATTGACTGGCACTACAATGGTTATCAGAGCTAGGTTAGCTAGTGGATCTAGATCGGGTCATAGAGGTTTAGAAGGAGATGAAGTAATGCTTTCGATTCAAGATGAAACCCTAACCCTAGAAAGGAAACAGAGGAGGACCGGCGAGACTTACCTGTTCTCCGCCGTGCCGTCCACCCGCCGTCACGCGGGCAGATGACTGCCGCTCGTCGCCGACGTGCGCGCATCACAGAGGCACCGCATCAAGGCCGCTCGACGGCGGCGCGCTCACCCTTGGGTGGACGCGCGCGCCGCCGAGAGGGCTTGAGGCGGCGCCATGCCTTCAGATCCGGCGCGCCGTCACGCGCGCGGGACGGGTGGGTCGTCGGCGACCATGGGTCGCGGCGGCGCCGCCACAGAGCGCTCTCGCTCTCTCTCGCGTAGTCGGGGACGAGAGGAGGCGGAATGGCTAGGGTTTCCGGGGCGACGCGATTTTTTCGCGTTTTATCTAACGCTCGTCGCTCCTCCACCGTCCATCGCGATGGACGGATCAGATGGAGGCGGGGGTGATCGAACCCGCCGCCAGGCCGGGCCGGCCCACCAAGCGGCACTTTCCCGTGGGCTGCGGTGCGCGGGTTTTTTTCCTTTTTCTGTGAATTTCCGCGCTCCTGGGCTGGGCCGAAAGAGGCGCGGGGCGCGGTATGGGACGCGCTCCCGGGCCAGGCCGCATTCGTTTTTTCGTTTTTGCGGGCCAAAATGGAAATTTCAACAGAATATTTTTTGAATTAGTTTAAACTTTTCCAGAAGCAGAATTTGACTGAAATTTGATAGATTTTGTCTCTGTTTAAATTTGAACCAACGGGATAATTTTTCCAGAGACTAGATAATTATGTTTATGCTTCTGTTTAAGTTTTTACTACAGAAATTTAATGCTTCCGCTGCATAGATAATATAGATTTAATTTTTGAATTGTCTTGTTTTTAAATTCGAACCAACGGGAGAATTTAAATTTCAAGTTATAGATTTATTTCAGATCCAGTTGCAATGTTGTTATTTTCTGACCAACGTTGATTATAGCAATATTGTGACTTTATAGAGGTTTTCCATGCATTATTTCTTTTTCTGCCCAACGGTGATGAAGATTTTAATGCAAAAAAGTACTATATGTTATCATATTTAAATGTTCTCACTCGTTTTGGACTATTTTCAGGAGGGCTATCTATGATGATGACCATCAATGATATCCCAGTGCTTAAAGGAGAGAATTATGGAGAATGGAACAAGAAGCTAGACCTCTTCTTCACTCTTGCTGGCCTTGACTGGGTGCTGTCTGCACCAGTTCCTGCAGCTCCTGAGCAGCCAGAAAGAGGAGAGGATGAGACAGATGCTGCTTGGTCAGCTAGAGAGCTTGCCTACAAGGCTAGCAAAGACAGCTATGATGTTGAGTATGCTGCTTGGTTCCCTGCCAACAAGAAGTGTTTGGCAGTGGTAAAGAACACTATAGAGGCCTCCATCATGGGGTCAATTACAGATTGTCCTACTGTTGTTGAGTACCTTGCAAAGATAAAGAGTCAGTACACTGGCTCTTCAAAGACATATGCTACCCAGTTGATAAAACAGCTGGTCACAGAGAGGTACACAGGTGGTGGGATAAGAGAGCACATACATCGCATGGTCAATATAAACAACAAGCTTAAACCAATGGGCCTTGCTTTCAAGGATGATCACATCGTCCATTTGGTTTTTGCTTCGTTGCCAAAGACCTTCGATACCTTCATTGTTGGGTACAACATGTCCCCAGAGAAATGGGACATAGAGAAGGCCATTGCAATGTGTGTGCAAGAAGAGGAAAGATTGCCCCCGAATTCCATTAATTTTGTAAAGAACAAGAATGGGAATCCTTCCTCCTCCTCCTCTAAGGGAAAAGGTCCTCAGCAGTTTCAGGCAAAAGGTCCTCAGCAGTCTCAGGCAAGAGGTCCTCAGCCTTTCCAGCAGCATAGACCCAAAGAAGGACAATTCACTGTGGGAAAAGACCAATGCATGCATTGCTTGGGCATGGGACACTACAAGAAAGATTGTCCCAAGTACTTAAAGATGATCATGGAAAAAAGAGGTGAGAACATTATTTCATTTGTAAATGAATCCCTGTATATAGATTATTCGAAATCTACTTGGTGGATTGACTCAGGAGCAACTATTCATGTTGCAAATTCTTTACAGGGATTCCGTTCGACGAGAACCACTCAAAGAAGCGAAAGGCAAATTAAGGTTGCCAACGGAGTCGAAGCAGATGTCGAAGCAGTTGGAGATCTTCTCTTAGAGCTTGACACCGGCTTTAGTTTATTACTTAGAGATGTTTTTTATGTACCCACATTACAGAGGAATTTAATAAGTGTGTCTCGTCTAGATGATTATGGATTTGATTGTCATTTTGGTAATGGCAGATGTGTAATAAAGATTGGTGATACAGTTGCTACTATTGCTTTTAAGAGAAATGATCTTTATTTGTTATCGCTGCGTGAAAGTGTGAATTCCGTATGTGATGTGAATGCAATTGTATCTACAGATGTTAATAATAGAAAGCGAAAGAGAAAAGATAACGAATCGTCGAAATTGTGGCATTGTCGCTTGGGCCACATTTCGAGGGGGAGAATAGAAAGACTCATTAAAAATGACATTCTTCCCGCGCTAGAATTTTCAGACTTAGAACAATGCATTGATTGCATAAAAGGAAAATATGTAAAGAAAATAAAGAAAGGAGCTGTTAGGAGCACAGGTGTTTTAGACATAATTCACACCGACATCTGTGGTCCATTTTCAGTAAAGAGTATAGATGGCTATGATTCATTCATAACCTTCACAGATGATTATTCCCGCTATGGATATATTTATCCTATCAAAGAAAGATCAGAAGCACTAGAAAAATTCAAGATATTTAAGGCTGAAGTTGAAAATCAGCACAGTATAAAGATAAAAGTAGTAAGATCCGATCGTGGAGGGGAATACTACGGTCGGCATACCCCATATGGCCAAGTTCCAGAACCTTTTGCAAGGTTCCTACAGGAACAAGGCATAGTAGCCCAGTATTCAATGCCGGGCGAGCCTCAGCAGAATGGAGTGGCAGAAAGACGCAACCGTACCCTAATGGATATGGTGCGCAGTATGATCAGTTATTCGACACTGCCAGTGAGTTTGTGGATGGAGGCATTAAAAACCGCCATTCATATTCTAAACAGAGTACCCAGTAAATTGGTGCCCAAAACACCATATGAGTTGTGGACAGGAAGAGTACCCTCATTAGCACACCTATGGGTCTGGGGGAGTCCTGCTGAGGCGAAAATATTCAACCCGAATATTGGGAAGTTAGATCCCAAAACAGAGACTTGCCATTTTATTGGCTATCCAGAAAAGTCAAAAGGATATCGATTCTACTGTCCAGATAGATATACAAAGTTTATAGAAACAAGACACGCTGCCTTCCTAGAAGAACAAATGGTTCGGGGGAGCGTGGCAGTTCGAGAGATTGATCTTGAGGAGAAGCGGGTGTATGCACCTAATCCAGTGATTCAAGAACATTTCTTCTAACTGCCCGTTGTGGCTGCACCGACAGTGCAAGACACTGTGATGTCAGCCCCGTGGTGGTTCCTCCTGTGGCAACAACGAATGAAAATGTGGAACCTGTCCCTCAGGATCCTATAGAGCCCGTTGCTGCAGAACAAGGGGAGCCGCTACAACCTCCAATAGAAAATGCTTCAGATATAGAGGTACAACCTCCGATAGAAAATGAGCAAAATGTAGAGGCCCCTAGAAGGTCTCAAAGAGCAAGGAGGTCGGCTATTTCCAGTGATTATGAAGTATATAACACTGAGAGTTGTGAAGAATATCAAATGGAGGATGACCCTACCTCATTTGAAGAAGCCATGAGAAGCGAGCATTCGTCTAAGTGGTTGGCAGCCATGGAAGATGAAATGAGATCGATGAGTACCAACGATGTTTGGGACTTAGTGGAAATTCCTGAAGGAGTCAAACCAGTAGGCTGTAAATGGGTCTACAAGACCAAATATGACTCACAAGGGAATATAGAAAAGTTCAAAGCGCGACTTGTGGCAAAAGGCTATACGCAAAAAGAGGGAATTGATTATCATGAGACCTTTTCTCCAGTCTCGTGTAAAGATTCCTTTAGAGTCATTATGGCCCTTGTGGCTCATTTTGATCTAGAATTGCATCAAATGGATGTAAAGACGGCGTTCCTAAATGGGGATGTAGATAAAGAATTTTTCATGGCACAACCAAAAGGTTTTGTTGTGGAAGGAAAGGAAAAGATGGGATGCCGTCTAAAGAAATCGATTTATGGGTTAAAGCAAGCTTCAAGAATGTGGTTTTTGAAGTTCGACAGTACGATTAAAAGTTTCGGGTTTGAACAGAATGTGGAGGACGATTGCGTTTATGCAAAGTTCAAGAATGGAAAGTATATCTTCCTAATCCTGTATGTGGACGATATCCTGCTTGCAAGCAGTGACGTCAGTCTACTATTAGAAACAAAGAAATTCTTGTCCTCACAATTCGAAATGAAAGATCTTGGTGAAGCGAAATTCGTTTTAGGAATTGAAATTCACCGAGACAGATCCAAGGGGGTATTGGGACTATCACAAAAGACATACATAGAAAAGGTCCTGAAGAAATACAATATGCACAAATGCAGTGCTTCACCTGCTCCCATAGTCAAGGGCGATAGATATGGGGACTTTCAATGTCCAAAGAATCAATATGAAAAAGATCAAATGAAATCGGTACCATATGCTTCAGCTGTCGGAAGCTTACAGTATGCACAAGTGTGCACACGCCCTGACATTGCTTTTGTTACCGGGTTGCTTGGTAGATTCCAGAGTAATCCAGGACCAGAACATTGGAAGTTAGTAAAGAAAGTTCTGCGCTATTTGCAAGGAACGAAAGGCCTCATGTTAACATACAGAAGAACAGATTCTCTACAAATCACGGCATATGCAGATGCTGATTTTGCAGGAGATAACAGAAAATCGACGTCGGGATATGTGTTCACTCTCGCGGGAGGGGCCATATCATGGAAAAGTTGCAAGCAAAGTATCACTGCAGCGTCCACAATGCACGCAGAGTTTATTGCTTGTTTTGAGGCCGTAGGACAGGTGAATTGGCTAAAGAAACTTATACCCGGTTTAAGAGTGGTTGACGACATCTCAAGACCACAAAAGATGTACTGCGACAATGAACCCGCAGTCTCGTATGCACACAACAACAGGTCAAGTGCCGCTACCAAGCACATTGACATAAAGTATTATGTTGTGAAAGATAGAGTCCAAGATCAAAGTATAAGACTCGAGCATATACGATCTGAAGAGATGCTCGCGGATCCGCTAACGAAAGGCTTACCACCCAACGTGTTCAAGGAACACGTAGCCGGCATGGGGTTAAGGGACAGCCTATGATCTCTGGACTAAAGAGGCCCATAAAGAATAAAGGACTGTTTCAGAATGGAGGCGTGTATTGTAGCTGTTGATTCTATCGGCAGGATATGACCGTGACGATGAGACATGCTCTATGCATTAATCTGTGATGAGACAAGTGAAACAGAAAAGAAAAGAAAAGGTAAAAGATGAGATCAAGAGGGAGATTGTTAGATTGATCTCCTCCCCCCCCCAAGGCCCAACGGCCTTTGGGCTTGATCGCGCCCTGATCGGGGGGCGTCCAGCACATTTACTGGCTGGTGGGCCCCTGTCGCGCTGCGCGTATAAAGAGAGAGGTGGAGGCCGGGGCGCACGGTACGAGGTTCACCGCGCCGCCAGTCGCCCCACCTACACACCCTACCGATCTAGGGTTTGCGCAGTGAGCGACGGGAAGCTGCCACCGCCGCCGCACTTCTTCCCCGACACCGACGGCGACAGGCCCGTCGGCGCCATGGCCACCGCATCGGCGCCAGCTTCACACGAAGGTGACTAACGCTCTCCCCTTTCTCCCAGATCCAAACCCATGTTCATCCTAGAATAGATTACAGGACCCGCTATTATCTACTGCTAACGATTGACTGGCACTACAGTTGGAGCTAGGGTTTAATGGTATCGAGCACCTTCCAAATATCAAGGAGGTTTCCCTTGAATTCGAATGTAAGGTGGCGAGGCTGGGTATGCTGGAAGAGGAAGTGAGCGCCCACCCCAATCAACCCGTGCTGCGACTCGACGAAGACCGAAGCGACCACGACCTTGGCGACGCCCGGAGGCCTCGATGAATATTTTGATCCAATGGATTCCCTTCGCCGTTAATGGTAAGCACAGAAATCTGAGGGAGATACGATTTGAGCAGGACGCCTCGCCCCTAATGATAAGTATAGAAATCGAATTCTCTGCAGATTGGAGTCAGAAATTAATGGTATCAAGCACCTTCCAAATCTCAAGGAGATTTCCCTAGGATACGGATCTGAGGTGGCGAGGCTTGTTATGCTGGAAGAGGAAGTGAGAGCACACCCCAATCAACCCGTGCTGCGACTGCATGAGGACCGAAGCAGCCATGACCTGGGCGACGCCGGAGGTTCCGATGAATATTTCGATGCAATGGAATCCCTTCCCGACCACGATGGGGAGGGCGCGGAATCCATCACGCCGACAGCAAGCAACAGGTCAGTACTGCAGGGCAGGAGCTCTCTGAAATTTCTTCGCAAGCACTAGTTATTACCAAACTGAAATTTCTTATGCTGACACGTTGCGTCTCTTTTTGTCTTCAGTTAAAGCCAGCGGCAGAGATGTTGTTAGGCGTGCGCGTTCTTCTTCATCCCCGTCGGCCGCTGCTCAAACCCGCTACTGTAGATGGAGGTCCACTCCCCGTCTGTCCACCCCCTGCTCTGGTCACAGGTATACCTCAACTCAATCTTCCTGCGTTCGTTTTTCATCCCGTTTCATTCTATCTATCTGTTGCAAGCAGTAGTCTTAGGGTGCTCAGTTGCAATCCGTGTTTTGCGATCCACTGTACCATGAGAAACTTCAGGTTTTGATTAGGATGCCTAGGAACAGAGCTCGCATTACTTTTTGTCCTTTTACAATATGCGCTGCAAAAAAGTTAAACGGGATGCTGCTGTTGGTTTTTCATATCTATATGGTCCTCTGCTTCTATTTTCATTTTCACAATATTAAATTTGGCTTAAATTTTTACAGTATGTTTTTCTGTGTAGTTTGTTTCTGGATTCTCATGGAATTGTGTTTATAGGATCATATTTCACCTACTGCTGTTTTTCCTCTGGCAAAACGATTATTAATTTGAAAAAAGTGATTATTTATTACTTTAATGTTTTATATGCTTTCTCTGGCTCAGCATTATGGATTGGTCCCTGTTAGATCGACTATTTGTTTCTTTCTTAATCTGAAGCTGTCTTTTGTTGAAAAATTTGATGAATATTACAATTGTTGCAGATCAACTGATACTGGAAAAACACTTAAGGTCATGCAGCTGGCTGTTAAGAACATTATGCCTCTTATCAAGATTCACTTGCGGGTTCGAGACAGAAAGACCATGGAGTTGTTTATGTGCCACGTCCAAGTGTCCAACACACAGGTCCTTCGTTTCGACGTTTAGATAGAGAGGTGAAACTAGTTGCTGAACGAAGACATCCTCAAATCTCAGGAAACATGAACTACAAGCTGGAGGCATCTTTGAGAATTTACTGCTGAGCAAGGCACCAGATCCTTGATTGGTATCAACCAACAATGACTGGGTGCCATGAATGATATGAAGTAATTTGATGAGGCCATGGGTCAGTATTGCACTAAAATTCTTTTTCCTGTTGTTAACTGAGATATTTTTCGTTTATTGTTTGCCTCTCGTTGTGTTCAGTTGAACCCTACAGTGAACATTATTCCAGATGGATTTCACTTCAGTTGAACCCCAGCATGCTTCCTCAACACGTCGTCGTGGCCCAAAACGGATGTCATTGCTGCTGATGTTGGCATTGCCTCTTATTTTTCCACCTTTTGACGCCATGCCTGTACTGCTCGCACCCATATATTTGTCTGACTTTTTTGATAATGTCATTTAGCTCTGCTGCTCATTTTTTATCACAGTGTGCATGTCACTCCAATGTGTTTAAATTTGTCTTAATACTACAACTCCAAAAACTACGCATTTGAAATCAAAACCTTTTCGCATTATTCAGCTTGCAAGAGAAAATGGGCACTGACCAGTACATTGGTGGCATCTTGAATTGGCGTAGGAAACGCATGTAATCTGGAGGAACTGTACCTTCTGCAAGGCACAGTGCTCGCACAATGTTTATGTTTTACTATCGAAGAATTAATGAAGTAGAATTTAAAAACTTTGTTGACATATTTTTCACGTTTGCATATTTTATCTGCAGTCGATTTTTCTTTCCAAGAAAGGTTAATAGATATTTAGTGACCATCCTGACTAGAGATAAGATAAACCCAAATGAATAGTTGTTGTTTGTAACTTTCATGTCAGACATTCTATTAGTGCAATTCTCCACATTGTTTTGAGCGTTTGGCCACATATATTTGTTCCTTGTTTCTCTGAAAGATAATTCGTTTGCTGATCATTAATTTCCTTGTTCCTGGGCATTGAGTTGTACATCTCATTAGTTCACTCCGTGACGCAGAAATTCATATGTGAAGATTCGCCGGGAGGTGACGATGTGGCGTGGACGATACAGTAGAGTACGTACGGATATGCAATTTGAATATTTCAAATGGGCCCTGACATTTGTCCATTGTTGTACATATGAAACTTGGGCTAGGTAGGTTATTATGTCACATCCCTTCAATACTTCAGGCAGATTAGTTTGGTGAAACTCTAACAATACAAATCTTTTGCCAGCAGGCTGAATTGAAGCTTTAAATTTTGGCCATAACAACCCTTGTTCGGACATCCAGTTCAGTGGGCAGCTGATTGTGAGAAATTATCCTTGGGAGCACCTGATGAATCACGCTGCAATGACGTTACTAGAGCTCTGATTGGAGGTGGGAGCTGGTTCTCCAGCAGCCCGAAGGACTTCTTCCAGCAGATCGTGCCTCTGGTAACAACCTTGGCACCGGCTTGTTTACCATGGTTCATCACTTGCTATCTGATGGACACAAGCTGATTGTGCAATGGCATGCAAGCAAGATAAATAGTAGTAGTTGATCCTGAGGGTGGTGAAGTGCTTGTGTGATGGGAGATGAAGCTACACCACATGTATAGGAGGCTCGTACAGAACAGCTGTGTTGGGTACAAAATTCATGCAAGTCACATATGAGTACTGATTCAGCTTAGCCTGTCCAGTCAACATCTCAAGTCGTAGGTTCTGTCATCTATCGTTTCTCAAAGAAGATGAGGAATTCCGGCTGATCCTGCTAACAGGAGCGGGAGGGATGAAATCGGATAAAATTTCCCTATTATAATTCATTTTTTAGAAGCAAATGAGTAATTTTTTCACTCCGTTGTTTTTTACGAAATTAAGTGAGATAGCTTTGTCCTTAGGCACACGACACGGGCTATACATCGATAGGCTTACGGCACACGCCATCATACATCAACTCAGGCGCCTGCACGAGCACTTCAGCACACGTCTGAAGTTCAGAGTCTAGCGTGCTGTGCCGAGCTTCAAGATTGACCATTTATCTTCATCTCCATTTGTATTGAATTGGGGTCCACCAGACAGCCATTAGAAGGATCGATTCGGTTGAACAGTCAAACTCCATTCAACAGGAAAAAAAAAAATTGGTAGTCAAACAAGGAACTCCACTCCACTCTGTTTTAAGTATCAATTTGCAGGTTAAGGTCATCTAATTTGCTCTAACCATTGGCCTTTCATCGTCGAACAATGGAAGATATTATAATAATTAAAGAGGAAATTCAACGCCCACGTCACTAATTTTTGGCTCCAGCTGATTTTGAAAACGAAGACAATGAAATTTCACTTTACGTAAAGAAGTCTTAATGGAAGTCTATACAAGAAAACAGAGCAAGCGACATATCCTATCAAACTGTTGCACTAGTACTTGAACTTGGAAGATAAACAAGATCCTTCGCAATAAACAAAGGTAAAAAAAGAAGAAGAATCTAGCACGTTTACTGGCCACACCCAAGAATCATCTGAAATCGTCAGTTCAACTGCATGTCCTATTATGGGCTGCTTCCTGAAGCAAAACCCAATGATAAATAAATCACAATATCTCATGAAAACCTATGCCTCAAAGTCAGGCACTATTCTGTTGACACCGAACACCTTACATATGACGATGTTGTAGTATGGCTTTAACAGTATTGTCACTTGTGACACCCTATCATGACTATTCTGTATTGAATCATCATATGTCTTCCCTAACTACGACAAAGTTAATTTAGTGTGACTCCACTCTTGGTAGAACGCTTCCTCTTGGAAGCTTTAGTTTTTAACTCTCCACTCTCACAAGTATTTAAAAAAGCTATAGTAGGGCGGTATCCGAGATCTCCATACCCAGGGCCTCAAATTTCCAGGTTGCTTAACTCTTCCATACATCACATCCCGCATCATTACTTTGGGAGCATCCTCATCCAACACTGCAAAATCTTTAGAAGGTTGAGCCATTCTCCCAAGCTGTACAGGTTTATCTTGGTGAAGAAGATCAAATGGATGCTCACCAAACTAGGAGATGCTTATGTATGTACTCTCATGAGGTTGTCAGAATCTTGTGCCAAAATGGGATGTCTATTTTGTCCCTCAGCAAACCAGCGGTGAAGTTTGCACTTACAAGGGAACCGTTCAGTGTCCTAGCTATCTCCATGGCCAGGTGCACGAGTCTCGGGTGCGTCTCTGGATCCATGCTCCCAAATGTAAGTTTCTTGAAGAGATACCAGCACACCTCGTGGGACAGATACTTCAGAGTAAGAGCCCCTGTTGTTCCAAACTTCACGATCTTGTCTGACCAGCTTGTGAGAATGATTTTATTACCTCTTGGCCCGTACTGTTTATAAGAAGAATACAACCTATTCCAAGAATCCTCACTGAGATTCCCAACTAACTCAATAACAATCAGCAATCTTCCATCTTTCTTTGAGTTCAACATGGGATTTTGATGATGTTTCCATGCACATCCTTCTCTGAAAGTAGCTAGTTTATTATTTGTAAAATCACGGTCACTCAAGAACACAATTTCTGAGAAACGATCACGGACTCTTACCTGCCTGCAAACATGAACAAAAAGGGTACTCTTGCCAACTTTTCCAGGACCAACAATTGGCAGGACCTCCAGTTCTTCAGCGCCAGGTGTCTTTGTGCACAACAGATAATTGACAATAAGTTCTACCGCCATCTATCAGCCAAACATGCAGTGGCCCAACGGGAGATGCATGCTGTAAGGCTGGTGGTAGCTTGTCAAGAACATGATCACCTCTTTTGCATCAAGGATCGTGGAGCTCAAATTGTCAAGTGCATCTTGCAGTTGTTTCAAAATCTGTGTGTTTCTACTAAAAAACTGAAGGCTTTCAGAGAACTTATTTTGGAAAGAGGAGACAAGTGACTCACAAGTTGACCTTTGATGTCCTCCTCTTCATGAGATTCGTACCCAAAGGTGCCAAGCATGTAACAGCACCGGTGCATGACGTCCCTCAGTTTGTGCAGTTGGAGGAGCATGGATTGATTTGTAATGTGCCGCCCCATGGCCTCATCGTTGATGACCTGTGCCCGGAGCAAGACCCTGTGGAGGTGTTCCTCCACGTCAGGTGCCTGTGGGCTGCTGCTTCTACTGATGAAGAAACTCATTGCTCTAGTGGTCAGGTCACCCAGAAAAATAGAAAGGAGAACTTCCATTTGCAACTCCCTCCTATGAGATGTGTCCGAGTAAAGACTCCAGAAGAAGATGGACGTTTTAAGTACTTGTTCAAGTGAAAGCCAAAAGTTGGTCCAGTCCAAATTTCAATGTATACGATGTTTCATGTTCGACATTTGGGAACCCTTATTTCTCCATCACCTGATTTCTGATTAAATTTTTCTGTATCATTGCGAGCCTTTGCTTTGCGAGCCATCAACGTCAAAGTCTATCTGATGTGCAAAAGAAGACCTGCACCATGTGCTTCTACACTGCCATGAAGTCACTGTTACTAGTCTTGATCAAATTTTGCAGTGAACTGTTAAGTACTACTTCAGTCGTCACATAACATGAAGCATGACCTGATAAAAGAAGATGCTACAGTCAGCTACTTGAGGAGAACTTTCCTCCTTTGTGATTGAAAAATACTCAAAACTTGCCAGGCATGTTGCCTACTTTAGTAACTTTTCTTCCAGCATTCCAAACGGTTCCTGAGCCGTCAATCTCCCAAAGTGTACACGTGAAAAATGGTAGCTACCCCATGGTGTACAAGAGAATACTTGTAAAAATTTAGACTCTGTATTAACAGGTTAATTTTGGCTTTTACTAAGTAACCATGCAGACTATTATGTTAACGTTACACGTTAACCCTGGACCATACCAACAAAATGTAGTTTCAGTCAAAAAAAAATGAAGACCATGCACCACCTGAAAAAGTGAGAGATTCTACACTGTACATTTAAACTCAGATACTTTTGAGCTGGCATTGGTGTGAAGAATTGACATAGGATTCTCGAATGTTTCAGGGAGAACAGGCTTCAAATAAAAGTTTATCCAGAACAAGCCTATGTGATTTTGGTATGGAGAGTCATTGTTTACTTCTCTGTGGCTCACCTGAACTTACTCAACGTAGTTCACAAAATATGATCAAATGGTGTATGGAAATAAATAGCCTCCCAATAATACGATGGTCACAATTACTTCTGTGAATGATTCACTTCAGAGGAAATGTGGTCCAAGTTTGAAAATCTAACTTGCGACCTATGACAACCACAAATATTACTGCTTTATTAAGCGTTTACTGATGTATCAAAATAATCTGTACATCCCCAATAAATCAAAATGTGATTCTTGCTGTTTTCTCATAAAAATAGACACAGTAATACCAGGCTGCTATCTTGCTTCCAAAATGTGCACTTTCTTCTGATAACCAATTACAGTGAGCGAACATATGTATCTTCATGGTAACACAAAAAATTTAAGAGGCAGTTCAGAAATGCTCCTATTGCATAAATGAGAACATGGCACCGAAGAACCACTTACATTTACGATGGAGCAGGTTTGGTGTCAAACGCTTCACTCGTACCAACTGCAATTGAGATACATTTAGATGCATTTGAACTAGCACAGCCCACCGTGCTGAAATCAATTCAAGAAGGGGACAAATTATAGGGATAATTGGATTGGTGACACCGAAAGATCCTCAGTTTAGAAATTTATCACCGAACTGTCTCGGTATATATATGTACCACCGAAAGATCCAAATCTTTAGAAATTTACCACTCTGTTAATTTTCGCCGTGAAGTGTATATTCGTGGACTGTTTTGCCCCTGCCTTATCTTCTCATGGCCTTCATCTTCCTCACGCTCCTAGCAACAGACATGGCGTGAAAAGCACCCGCCAGCGAGCTGTCTGAACCGAGCGCCCCTCGTCGCCTCTCCTCTCCTTCTCCAGCCGTGCACCCCTCCACCCCTTTGCTTCCCGAGCCGCCCCTCTCCTCTGCTTTCCTCACCCAGCAAAACGAGTCAACAAGTTCAAGTGGACGGAACCATGGCTGGAAGTCGAGCTTCCGAAGACGTTCGAGCTGCCGGAGAGAAGCTGAGCCTGGGCGTTCGAACTGCCGGAGACAAGCTGAGCCTTGTTGTCACTGCAGTTTTTGCTCTATTGCTAGTGCTACTAGCATCGAAGCAATTTCAGACTAGCAAAAATATTCAGAATGAGGATCCCTTCAGACTAGCAAAAATGTTTCAGACTAGCAGTTTTTGTTCTATTGCTAGTGCTACTAGCATCTGCATGCCTTGCTTTCCTCCGGCGTCGATCTACAACAGCGGTGGCTGATGGGGGCGAGGGAATGCAGGAGCAGGCGAGCAGCAGAGAGGAGAAGTGGCGGTGAGAGAGAGAGAGAGAGAGAGAGAGCAAGCAGCTGGAGAAGGACGACCATGAACTCTTTGTTCGTGAGGCGCATTTCAATCCTGACCACCAGGGGTATTTTTGTCACAGCAGAACGCATTATGGATGAAACACAACACAAATCGTAACGGAAGTAATCAGAATGCTAAATTTCTAAAGATTTGGATCTTTAGGTGGTATGTACCGAGTCAGTTCGGTGATAAATTTCTAAACTGAAGATCTTTCGGTGTCACCAATCCAATTATCCCCAAATTATAACAACGGTCGAAATTGTAGTTCAGACCGTGCGCCATGAGCCAAAGCAGAGGAGATAGAGAAGACCGATTGGGGAGGTAGATCTCACTTGTGGCTTCCTCTCCTGCAGAGCACCCGAGAACGATGGAGTACCCAGTGGCCGGATATTGCGGGGGACGAGGAGTAGATGCAACCGCCCGGATTAACGGGACGGAGACATTTGCGATCCCCAACGTACCTGGCAACTGCGCTGTCGCTAGCGATGCCGCAGCCACGGGGCGCATGGATTTGACGGGGACGAGCTCCAGATGCTTTGCATTGGGGCCACTTGTGGTCGGCGGCGGCGGCCAACATCGCCGCTTGACTCTGTCGCTGGCAGGGAAAATTTGCGAGGGGCCCTGATTTGGATTGCGGCCTATAATCGTGATCCAAATAGGGGGTAAAATGCAAATATTAGGACGAGGACAAATATTCACGATTCTAAATATTTTCACTTAACCCCCTACCTTTGATAAAATCTCTGGCGGCCAACCTCCAGCGCGTTGCAGCCGGCCCCGCCTCGTTCCTCCTCGCTTCTTGTCTGGTCGAATACGCTCATCGTCCGCTCGGGCCGTACCATCTGAGTGCGCCGAGCTCAAACCCAAGGGCGGCGAGGAAGATGAATGTTCAACGAGTTGTTCAATCGTCCCCGCCCCAAGCTCTCGGATGCGGCTTCTTGTTCGGCGGCGGGAACAGCGGCCAACCAACTCCTCTGTTGTTCTGCTCAAGTAAAACAACTGAGAATGGCTCGATTCGATGAATCGCCGGTGTGCCGATCGAGCGGCGACTTAGCCCGGGCAGCTGAAAGACCGCAGCTTTGGCCAACGCCTTCATCGTCCCGTAAACAAATTCCTTTAGCAGCCGGGGAAGATTTTCGATGCGGTATATGCATCAGGATTTGATTTGCACCGGCTGGTGTCCGTGGTCCTTGTCATTGTCGACGTCGAGGAGGCAGGGCAGCGGCGAATGAACGGCCAATCCTGTGATACAAACAGACGAGGTGAGCCGCCGTTCCTCTGCGGAGTGCACCTTTAACAGCTTTGATTATCCGTAGCAGCTGCGGTCAGAGGGGGCAACATCTTCGGTGAGTTTCACCAATAACAGGGGTACATGACCAGTTCAGTCGAGTACAGTTAAATAAAGCACACTCCACTCTCTGCTTAATCGCACTTTTGCATAAATTAATGTACAATTCGCGGGCTAAGAGAAACAAAATTACACTTTCAGGTATCATTCCATTGCTTTCATGCAAGTGTACACATAAAACAGAGCAACTTTTTCATCGCAAAAAAAAGGAGCAAATTTCATACTGACTCACACTTTCAGGTAACATTCGTACTGACTCATACATGCAAGATGAAGTGAACAAGAACCCAATCAACCACTGCGTGCAGTGCCAGTCAGAAATTCTAATTTAATAAATTGACGGTGCCTAGTGCTGCCTAATAGTTTCTGTTTTTTAACTGAATCATATAGGCTTTCGAATGGTAATGAATATATTAGTCTTTGTTACATTCCAATTTGATCTTGAAGTAGAAGGATTTTGACTCCGGAAATTTCAATTACAACTGTTGATTCCAATTCTAACCGCAGCATGAGGGATCACCGTCCACTGCTACATTTGAAGCCTATAGTGACGGGTGAAAAAGCCTTGCAGTGGCAGGCAAACCTTTGCCACTACATTTACGCCACTCCTAGAGTGCCTCTAGCAGCGGCGGACATGGATGCCCGCCACCACAAGGCCATTAAACAAATAACAAAATATAGGATGTCGGCCCCACAACTCGCTGCTCCTCCACCCCCCTGGTCGTCGCGCGCCAAGGAAACCCTAGCTGACACACTGGAGCTGGATCCACATGCTGTCGAGGAAGATGTGTCATTATCCTGGTTGTATCCTGTCGTCGGCGTCGAGGAAGCAGGGATGTTGCCGCGGCTGGATCCACTCATTGCCGTCGAGGATGTCGTGTTGTCGCTGAGGCTGGATCCACTCGTTGACGTCGAGGAAGCTATGCTGCACTGTGCAACTGGATCCATTCGTTGGCGTCGAGGAAGCCGTGTTGCCGCCGCGGCTAGATCCAATCATCCACCTCGAGGAAATAGTGCTACTGTCGCCGTCGTTGATTTAATTGCTCCTCGCACCACATATCTGCTCCACGCTCGATCTGAGTGAGTGTGTGTGTGTGTGTGTGTGAGAGAGAGAGAGAGAGAGAGAGAGCTTATTAGAGAGATCTTGTCAAGAGAGAAATCGAATAGGAGGGAGGGAGAACTCATCCCGCGCTCCGAGCCACTTGTCGTCGTGCTCCACACATCCAATTGCTGCGGATCAACGCATCCTGTGCTTCCGGCTTATAGAAGCGGAGGCCGAGGGTGCCTGTGGAGAGGGGCGGCAGCCTTGGCTTTGGTATCTGCAAGCAGGAGGGAGTGCATTGGGAATGAAAGGGAGGAGGCCGATATGGGGCAGCGCGAGCCCGAGGTTGCATTGAGAGTGAGCGTGAGGGGGAGCGGGTGTGCAGGAGAGTACGGAGACCAGGAGGCGACGAGAGCCGCGTGGAAGGAAGAGATAACGAGGCGGGGGGGGGGGGGGGGGGGTGATGGAGATGGTGAGGGGATTAGGGTTTTGCATATATACAAGTTTTGGTTAGTGGGTTATGGGCCTTAGTTTTTTCTCCGATATGGGCGAAAAATTCCAGTGACTGGCGTTGACTTCGGTAGTCTGTCACTTGTATCAGAAAACCAGCGACGAGCCTTGATGACATCATCTTCGCCCACCACTGGCATTTAGGTACTACTGATTTCTTCAATGGCTGCCATTGGGGTCCATTTTCAGTAATAGGCATTCATGATGTCATCTTTGCCCACCATGCAATGGCATTTTTCAGTGGCAGACGCATGGAGGCGGGGTGGAAGGTGCTACTGTAGTGACGGGTCGCGCCTTGCCCGCCACTACGTAAAATGGTCTTCCGTCACTGTAGGTCTCTTCTGTAGTAGTGGTCTCCTGCTACACTTGCATGTAAGAAAAGTACACTGAGCTAAGAGGAGTCACAGGAATTACTGGCGGTACTTTTTTTTTTTTTGACACGCTTACGGGCGTGTGGCAGCTTTGGAATAGGTGTGTAGTAGAGGGTTTCCATATAGGTCTACAATGGCGTGTTTCTTGAATGTTGACTAATACCTTTTCATAAAAAACACTGATCTAAGATTTTGTCTTCAAGTAGCATAGAATGTGTTTTTTGTGTTTACAAATAGTTAGCTCGTCGGTGATTCGTAAATTTTAGAAATGTGAAATGACCTTATTATTTACTAATGTTCTTATTATGATTGTTGCTCCCCCGCGCTAGTCGAGTCCATAATGATTGTTTCTGGTACTTAGGTCTCCTGTGAAAACTATGGGCAGTATCAATGCTCTTACTTCAGAACAACCAACAGGCATTGACACATGGCGAGCCTGGCATCAGCAAGAGTGCAGCTGCATCTCCCGGTGTGCGCCATTCACAGCAAGAGTGCAGCTGCATCCTCCACCCAGCCAATGTACTCCGTCTCAAATGCAGCAGCACGTGTGCACTTAAAAATAAAACAGAGGAAAGGCAAACAAGAAATAAAAAATCTTCATTGCGTTACTTGACAAATTGATACCCATAGGTAAGCTCGTCAAGACCCAGCGATCCTCAGCGAGTGCCATTTCGATGGGCGCAATGGCGGGCGATTCGGCAACCCAATCCCGTCGGAGCGCAGAGATGGATGCTTCGATGATGAGGGCGTCAGTGGACCGACGATGAGGACGGGACCGCAGAAGGAATCTTGGCCTGCTACAGGATAACCTAAGCGAACCATATTACTATACCTAAGCGAACCATATTATATCTTGGGACCGCAGAAGGAATCTTGGCCTGCTACAGGATAACCTAGTATTGAGTGGCAAGCTAGTACAGGTTATACCTAAGCGAACCATATTATACTGGCAGCCGTCAATACCATGTGCGTTCGGTAACTGTAACGACCACTGGCGCATGCTATTATAGCTTTGTGCAGGCGCCTTTACGTTCGGTTGCCGAAGCTGCCATGTTTGTACCTAGTGATTGCCTCATCGGCCGGCTAGGCTATATAAGGAAGGCACAATGTGCCGTGCTGCCATCCACATCTATCACAATTCACACACTTGCGCATATGGCAGGACTTGTGAAGACAGTCGCTCTGGTGTATTTCTTCTGCCTCGCGCATCCCCGGCATGGGTTCGCGTGGAACCTCCCAAGCACACCGCCTTCCCAATGTGGTAAATCTTGTTCAAACCTACATAGTTTTATCTCAGCGTAATCTGGCACGATCGAATTCGATCCACCAGGCCAACATCGACTAATGACTAATCCTTTGTGTTACAGGCTCCACCGCGCCGTTTTGTGGTGACAGCTCCAGCGCCGCTGTACTGAAATGCTGTGATGTCGTGGCTCAATCAGCCCCTCCAGATTTCCATGTGGCAGTGCAAACTTCTGGCGTCTCATCGTGCGCGGACCTCACATGCCAGGTAACGTAACTCGGGCAAAAACCTGGTTTTAATTCCTCACTTTATATATTAGCCTCGCACATGCACCTAATTCAGCTCTGTTTGCTAATTAGTTGTGCTTGGCGCCATCGTCCGGTTCGGCAAGCCGCCTCATCTGCGCTGCGTCGTTGCACCACGACGACAACGAAGCAAAGGGCATGTCGACGACCTCTAAGATTGTTATAATTGCTTTAGTCGTTGGTGTACTAATAGTTGTTCTTGGATTAACATGTTTCGTAAACTTGAAAATAATCATGAAGATGGTCATGAACATGATCTTGAAAAACAAAAACCAGCAGAATATTAATGTAAACGTTGACTCAGGTGCAAATGCTGTGGCCACCTCAGCTGCGGGGGCTCTTGCCCTCTCAAATGCAACAGCCAAGGCCACCTCAAAGTCAGATGCTCAAGCCACCTTGGAACAACACTGGGTCTATATCAAAGGCAAATGGCAGCTATTGCATGGCCAATGGATAGTGAAACTTATCGATGGCAAAGAGAGGCCGCCATCTCTCCCACCAACGACGTCCACGCTTGTCCTTGAAGAGCTCGAATAGACACTTGTGTAGTATACGATTGGTATCTGGACTAAATCAAAGATCAGTACACTTCGGTCCCTTCTTGGATTTCCTTCAGGCTCTGCCGTAATTGTTCAACTAGCGAGTGGTTTGTCAACTCTGTGTAATGCTCTGTTGTGTTCAATAGGATCATCTGTACTTCATTTTCTTCACATGAATCTTCTTATATTATATTAGGCAAAAGTTCTACTTTTCATTTGTGATACGGCTTATAGTATGGGTCCAATATGATATCAACAGAACAGACTACAGGTCCCACTCCTTAATGTGAATCGGGGACCACTCCTGCTTCTAAATTTAAATACCCAATCATCAACAAAGAGAGTACATTGGAATATACTTTTTTTTTTTTTTTTTTTTTTGCAAACTGATAGCGGCCCAGTTGGTTAGTGCCTCAAGTGGTGAGGTCTCCCAAAAGGGCTCAAATCCTAGTGTACACCAATTTGTGGAATAAAACCAGAATCTTCTTGCTGGCTCACCTAACTGGAAGTAGTTAACAATATTCGACCCAAGTATCTGAGTGGCCCTGTAGGGTGATGCTGGGGTTCAGGGATTTTCTCGACTAAGAGAAGGTTGAGAATCTCTGTGAAAAGAAAGTTGTGGGGGCGGTCTTACCCCCACCTGTCAAGGTTTTTGTTTCTATTATTGTTTTGGTTTGGCAACATTTAATTTCTAAACATCAGCATGAGATTGTTCCACCAATCAAGTACGAATTACTGTGTTTAATTAAAAGTTCATTTGTGGTCTGACGACAATTATGCGTCTGTTATGACGTCATTAACCAACTACCATCTCCACATGGGCTGGTCGAGCCCTGTCGTGGCAAGGTCACCAATCCTCCCTAGTTAGGAGACCTCTGATACGGCGGATGTTGTTTCTTTCTTTTGAAGTAACTACGACGGAGTTGTTTCCATAAGTCTTCCTCTTCATGGTTGAGTTTTGCCTTAGCGGACTCATTCGGAGGCTTCTATATAGCTTCCACAAGCTGGTTAAGGGTTGTAACTTTGAAACAACACATGGCCAATCCAGTTCAACCATTGCAGCCCACCAACTCCCACTGCGGACTTCCTTCAACATTGTCGTACGCTTGATTTCAACAATCGATGAACCCCGTCTCAACATTACACATAGGCTAATTCAATATAGCACTAGTCGGCTTGTTATAGAAAAGTTGGCTTGCTCCCTACACCTAACCCAGGTTTCCATCTGTCTGGCCAGGGGCGGAGTTACAGGGGTGCTGGGAATGCTGCAGACCCCCTGCAGCCTAGAAGATCTAAGCCTATTTTGTTTTAACTCTCAACAATTTTCAGCCAAAACACCTTCAGTTCAACTTAATCCATGGCAAAAAAAAAAAAAAAATCAATGTCCTAAGTAGCCATCACTCGAGGAACAAATGGTTATTTGACATGGGAATGCTGCAGACCCCCTGCAGCCTAGAAGATCTAAGCCTATTTTGTTTTAACTCTCAACAATTTTCAGCCAAAACACCTTCAGTTCAACTTAATCCATGGCAAAAAAAATAAAAAAAATCAATGTCCTAAGTAGCCATCACTCGAGGAACAAATGGTTATTTGACAATTTAGACCCAGCAGTGGATAGTTGCAGGAGGATTTTTTTCAAAAAACTTGCCATGGTTATCCATCGGACAAGACAACGTCACATTGAAGCTTTACAGCAATGGATAGACAACCACATTTAGCTTTTGCTTTTCTTTTTCTTGTAGCTTTCTTGTTTATACACTCTGTACTTTATTTATTTATAATCAATAAAATGCTGTAGGGCTCTGCCCTCCAGTTTTCTTCAAAAAAAGTAGCCATCACTCCCGATACGTAGCTTCGTCTGGCAATTGCTTCCACTTTTCCTTACAACTGTTTCAACATTTAGTGGACCTTGATTTGACATTTGAAGTGTGGTAAATTAACATTCCTTGGGATTGTTAAGAAAAGCTGGTTGGTTTGGGGGATGAGTTAATTAAAGGTTGGCTAGCTCTCCCGCCATCCATCTAGTATAACATGTATCTCTCGAACATTGGAAGACAACTAGATAAAAAAGATTTTTTGGAAGCAAGATAGGTTTTGCCAACTCATTCATAGACTAAGCGTCACGTCACTCCATGCAGCGGCGAAGATTTTCTTTTTTTTTTTTTAATTTTCTTCTATGTGCCCGATAATGCTCTTTTGTTTTTTTATTTTTTAGAACAGGAATATATTTTAATATTCCAGTCTCTGCATCGACAAATGCATGTGGCTATTTCTTCTGTTTTTAATGGTCAACAAGGGAGCAGCCTCAAGCTGGCGAGTCGAGTTTCCATCGACCACACACCAGGGAAGCATATTCTTCTTTTCTTATTTCCAATCTTGTTCTTCAGTTAAACCGGTGAATAATATTGTTCCCTAATTATTTCCATTGACTTACATGCACAACGGGAAGTCTCTGACATATTCGGGCAAACTGATCTGTATGCCGAGGGGCAGCATTCCATTGGCGTCTCGGCATTCATCTCGGCGCAATGCATGCAGCTGCTCGGCACTGGGCCGACGCTGCATCAATCACAACATCAATGACCACTCCGACCCAACGTGTCAGTCGGCAACGAGCTCTGCATGGGCAGAAAAGAGTCCGGAATGAGTCACAACTGGCTAGCTTCATCAACAGCTTCAACCACTCGGAAGTCGGACCCGACGTACAAGCACCATTGGCCGGCTTCATCAACAACCATCCCCTTGGCCATGACGACTCGAGGAAAAATAAGTCAGCACGTCAAATAGTCTCAACAAGAGAAACATCAACACAGTTAAGTCATATTTTAATACTACCTTCCTCCCATAACAAATGACATCCTAGAGAATCTCAGACAGATTAGAAGTGAAGAAAAATGACCTTAGTGTCCCTAATTATTAGTGACAATATGCCTTATATGAGCCAACTGAATAGAAAACAATGCTATTTAATTACGCTTTCCTGGCTTTTTAATGATGTGCGCCAAATCAGTTTTCCAAAAATACCAGATTAGGTTGCCATAATTTGGCTAGGTGACCTCACAAATTGGTTATAATGTTATTTGTTCTGAGACAAAATTTAAACACTTCGATGCTATTTGTTGTGGGACGAAAGGAGTACTGAATACTTAACTAAATAGTCTCGGGGCGCTGCACCATATGGGTGCCCTTAGCGTTTTCTTTATTAACTGTCCATTTTTGTCTGCTTTTCAACAAGTCGTTGAAATAATTGGGTGGCCCATGCTTTAGTTCGTAAGAGAAAGGCCAATAATGTCGAATTGATTGATAAGTCGAGGTTCAGAAGAGAAGAATGCAACCTGCTGTGAGTTGGTCGCTTCTGCAACAACTGACGGGCACATAGCGAAACCAGTGGGGCCAAATGCCTCATTGGTAGCCAAAGTGGTCTGGTACCTGAGAGAAAAGTGTATTCTCTCCGTTTTAAAATGTAAGTATTTGTTAACTTTTGAAAATTAAATTTTACTATTTGTCTTATTAAAAAATATAATAATATTATTTATTTTATTATAATTTATTTTATTATTAAATATTTTTTTATATATTTATATGAAAAAATTAACTAAGATGAACGGCGTGATGTTTAAAAATCAATAAAATGCTTATATTTAGAAATAAAAGGAGTACAAGGTAAGCATGTTGTGGCCCCAAGAGAAATAAAAGCTTATTGTATGACCTTTTTTCAATCATACATGGCTTGTCTTAATGACTAACTTAGACGTACCGATGATGCTTTTGTACTTAAAGGATAGGCTACTGGAGATTCCCTGGCATGCTTGACGTCTCAGAACCCGTACGAGGACTTAGATCGTGCCCAAATGTGCCACTTCAGCTAGGTCTAAGGGATCTTTGTCATTATTTTTCTGATGTGGAAGAGAGAGGAGAAAAGAATATGTTCCTGTCCTCTAAATTTTAGACCCGTCACATTAAAAGAATCTTGTTATTTATGAGCATTAAATAAAATCTAATGACATAATCTTTTTACAGATGAATGTCAATTTACGAGATGAATCTAATGAGCGCTTTATTTTGCTACAGTAACTGTCTTCTAATCGCGGCTTAATTATCCTCATTAAATTTATCTCGCGAATTAGACCAGGAATCTGCAATTAGTTTTGTAATTAGACTTTATTTAGTACCCTAAATAATAAAATTCTTTTTGATGTGACAGCTTTAAAATTTAGACCCATGAAACGAACACCCCTTCAGTCTCGTTCGTTTCCCCAGGCAGATGGCTTGAAGAACGGGTCGCTTTATGATGATATGCATGCTCTCTTGTTTGGTACTGGCTAGGCTCCACGCTGCTTTAGAATATTGTGCCAAGAGTATGAAGGAATAAATCAATTTTTAATTACCGTCTCTTACCTAAAGTGGTAAAATTATTATTGGCTCTAGTGCAGAACCGTTGGCCACGCTTTTATGCTCCGCGCCTAGGGCTACGGTCTAACCGGTGCTGTCTGCCATGGACTTTAATTGTTCCCAAGGCAGGCAGGTAGTACAACTCATGTCCTCCTTTTATTTATGTAAATTAAATAGCTCTAACCAAAAGCACGTCCTACAGTGTTATTTTCTATAATAATCTACATGTTCACAAAATACAATGACATGCTCGTCGTGATATCATTTGGCCGGATCTGAGACCATGTTTAATCTATCATTCATTGGTTTCATGATGTGCCACCCCATGGCTTCATCGATGATGAGCTGTGCATGGAGTAAGAACCTGCAGACGTCATCCTCCACACGTCCGGTGCCTGTGACTTGGAGCATGAGTTGTACTACCTGCCTGCCTTGGGAACTCATTGGCTTAGCTGTCAGGTCACCCAGAACAGCAGAAAGGAGCACCTCCATTTGCAACTCCGTGTCGGAATCAATCTCAACAAGAAATACAGATAAGCAGGAAGGAATTAATGGAAATCTAGAGCAAATAGAACGAAAAGTAAGGCAAAACGAGGAGAACAGGAGAGGAAAGCAAACGCAAGGGGAAAGTAGAGTCCATTTTTTCATCGATAAAACAAATTCTTCTTCCTGCGCGTGCAGGCGTTAACGACTCCGCACGGCCTTCTCGCGCACCGCAGGATGATGATCCGTAGACCCCACGCGCGTTGTTACGAAAGAGGCCAGCACGACCAGTTAAACACATGGGACCCACACGGGGCCTTATCTCCTCCGGTCCTCCCACGTTGGCCGTCCATTCCTCACCACGCCACAAAATTTCCCCATGGTCCATGAAGCTCTCAAACCCTAGCGTAACAGTGCGAGCGAGAGATCCACCCATGGAGCGCTCCTCCTACCACCTTGTCCTGCTTCTCCGCGGCCTCGTCAATAGATCAGCGGCGACCACCGGGGCCGATGCGAAGGCGGCGACGACCTCGACCACGGCGACCACCGGGGCAGATGCGAAGGCGGCGACGACGTCGACCACCGGAGCCTGCGCACAGGCGGCGACGAGCCCACCAACCTCGCCCCTGAGATAGTGCGCGGGGCGCGCCCGACATGCCACCACGCCTTGCTGCGAGGAGGTCGTCGTTTCCGTCGACCTCGACGGCGACATCCCCAGCCTCAGCCACGTCGACGCCCGCCTTAGCCAACCGCGCCCAGCTGCGAGCCGGTCGTCGTTTCCGTCGACCTCAACGGCGGTCACAGCGTCCCCAGCCTCGGTCGCCTCCACGCCCAGCCGCAGCTCATCCACACCCGACTCAACGCGTCCCGCTTCCTCACCTTCGGTGGCGTGCGCGTCGGAAGCGCCCACCTAGCTGCCGCCGCTTGCCAAGGTGAGCACACGCACCACTCTCCCTCTCTCTCCTCCGTTGATGTTGCCAGCGAATTGTGCGGTGATTTTCGAGGATTTGTTGGTGTAGTACGTATTTGGTGGCGAGGAGGGTGTTGGATCTGTGCAAACTCTCGTGTGTGTTTCAATTCCCTGTCAAACCGAGAGGTGAATTTTAGGACTCGATTCGTCTGTTTCACAGTTTTGTGAGGATCTTTCGTTTGTTCGTTCATCTCTATGTGCCTTCCTGTCTTGTCAACTGTATATAGTTTGAACAAAATTTCTAAGCTGGTGGTAGTGGGTACTCAACTGTGAAAAAATATGCCATTCAAATTATGTGTGCTCAAGTAAATTTTTGTAGCAAATGCAAGCACTTTTGAGCTATGGTTTGCACTTTGAATTCTGAATACTTCCGATGCCCATCAGCAGACGATAGATGATTGCTAACTGCTAAGGTGCGCTGATAAGATGTTAACAACTTAACGGTATAAATTGGTCTACTTGTTAGGAAATATTATTGTGACATTCAACCAAAATAGCACAGAGTGTCGGCTTTTAACAGTAACCTATAAGCATTTTAATAATATGAGAAGCACAAAATGTAGGCAATTTGATAGTACTTCCTAAGCATTTTTTATTTCATTTCATTTTTGATAATAAGAAGCGCGGAATGTAAGCTCCTATTTCTATTTCATTTTTCTGTTGATTTGACGCTGCTTGAATGCAGGCAATGGCTTTGCAATATAAAATCTTTTGCTAGTTTTTCAGGGCCTATTTATTAGGCAGTATTTTTTTTGGTTTTCATGATATCAAAGTGCATATTTACCTATACTGTTGAAAAATTAAACCATTGTAGATTGGTAGCTAGAAGGGAGAAAACACCAAAATATAGTAGTGCTGTTTTTTTCAGGACCTTCTTCATGTTATCTAATACATAACAAATATTGATATTAATGTTATGGATTATGTTTCCTGGCATTTTAGATAACTTCATTTAGGTATTTTTTTGTTTCATACAGTTCTTTTACACATGCATAAATGCATTTTTAAATATAGGTGCAATTTCCCTGAAATATGACAACACAGCATATTAGGATACCTTTTTATGACAATTTTGTTATCTGTTCGTGTTTTTTAATGCATGCTAGCTTTTTATATTTAGTCTGCTATTGTGGCATCATATAGTTTCCATGAGATGAGCGCTTATCGCCATTTTGAGTGTTTAACATGTGGGATTTTTTTATGATTGTTTTGTGTCTTCTTTATCTAGGATATATCTCTTTTACCCATGTATGAATGAGTGTTTATATATTACTGGACTAGCCTGTCGAAATGACAACCATATGCATTGATAAGCAGCAATTTTGCATAATCTAGCCCCCTGCTGCTCCAAATCTGCAATTAATGCATGTCATATGTTTTCAAATATACTTCATACATGCATTTTTATATAATTCGTTTAGGCATTTTTATGTACTGCATATGTGGTACTTTTTCATATGTATCGATGCATTTTATTTATATAATGCTAGCTATACATTTTGTATATAATGCTAGGAAAACTTTTCCTGCGATCTAGAATTTTGTGTATGACCCCTGTTTTGTGTAACACATAGCACGCTATTTTATTCAGCATTTGCAAATATTTGATAAGCATTTTAGAGCAATTCTTGGAGGCAACTTTTTATATGGTATATAGTACTTTTACACATGTACTAATGCATTTTGTATATATGTGTAATCTACAAAATGCATCAATATATACATATTATGATATCTTTCTTACAGCAATATTTTACTGTTTTTTTGTGTCATTTGATATATAATCCTAGGTTACGACATGCCTTTCTGTTCATAGGCGACTTGATATGATCTAGTCTAATTGTTGGGCAAATACACCCATAATTGAATCTGTTCCTGACAAATTTTTGGGCAAATATGGGCGATGTGATGCATGTAGCAACACTGAATGTTTCATTGTTGAAACCTAGTGTGCCGTTTAGTGCTTTTTTATGCACATTTACTCCTAGTAATATATGTACATAAGTGAAGCAATTTATAAATACCCAGTAGTTATTTTGATTCCAATACTCTTACATGCCATTTAATTCATATTTTTCGTGGCTTATTTTTCCTGGCAGTTTAGAGTAATTCATGTAGGCATCTTTTGATATGGTATATAGTACTTTCAGACATGTTTTAATGCAATTTTTGTTATATAATTGTCGTGGTTTATTTTTCCTAGGATTTTTATGCATGAGAAAGCATTTATATGATTCTTCTCAAGCATTTTCTTATACAATATCAGAAAGCATTTTAGTTCATATTTGAAGTACTTCATATTTGAAGTATAGCATGGTAACTAGCATTTTAGTTCATATATCAAGCACTTTCTTTTTGCGAGACAATATTTCAAGCACTTT
The DNA here is from genome assembly GCA_007726485.1 of Eragrostis curvula. NCBI lineage: Eukaryota > Viridiplantae > Streptophyta > Magnoliopsida > Poales > Poaceae > Eragrostis > Eragrostis curvula. The sequence goes on along the minus strand of RWGY01000035.1, from coordinate 1,204,989 downwards.
TACTATTCTTGTGATTGCTTTGTATTTCTATTTTCTTTACACGCAGGACCATGTTACTTTCTGAAAGACTAGAAGCATTTTCAAATTGATGGTGACCTGTTTGGCCTGCAAGCATCTGGGAAGACGATGCCCAATAAACATATACTTCAGATCACAAGAATATCATGTCAACTAAGCATACTTGCTAATTGATGTAAACTTATGTTTTGGATCTGAGTTTATGTGTTTTATCTCATGAAGTAGGTAGCTTTTTTGTTGCCAAATGCGTGATGTAAAAGCACACATGTTGGATTAGTTCAAAAGAAATGTGATTAAAGCAATTTAGTATTTTTGAAAGATGAACATCGTGGATTCGTCTGTTGGTCTGAGGCTATTTCGTGCTGCCCCTGGTCGCCACCGAGCCTGATTAGGCCGAAAAACATGCCTGATTAGGCTAAAAAAGGTTATTATGCCAAAAAAGGAAAGTGCAGGACGGCCCGACCGCAACTTGCTATTTCTGGGTGTGCGTGCTGGCCGCTAAACGCCTGCGCGTGCGGGCGTTAGCACGGTCCAAAAAAAAAAGATGGGATGCTGGCTTAAGTAGTCTTTTCCCTCTCCAGGTTCAGTTACAGAGAGTTTTTACCAGATCGGCTACAACTGTCCGACACATCTACACAGTTGACAAAACTGTGAATCGGTAACCGCCGTTAGATTCGAAGTAAAAGGACATTCAGCCATCTCAGGCGTCGAAGTATAATCTTCTCCTTTTTTGCAGCGCTGAGACCCCCTCCTAGGAAGATATAGCTACTTCTTCTCATACTACTTCTTCTCATAACAAGTCCAAGGATAAAAGCCGGAAAGGGAAACAAAAATCAAACGGTTATAAATGAAGGGAATCTTTTGGAATAGCGATGGGTTTAAAGACCCTAAAAAACATAGGTTTGTCTCTGATTTAACGAAAGAGCATAACCTGAATTTTATTGCGATTTCCGAGACTGTCAGGAAAAATTTCACCGATCCCTTTCTCAAAAATTTGTGTGGGGGTCGAAATTTTATTTGGCATTGCAAGGAACCTAGAGGCCGATCTGGTGGGATCCTCTTGGGTGTTGACCTTGATGTATATGATATTGGCGCGATTGATGAAGGCGACTTCTATGTTAAATTCCATTTGTGCAACAAAGCTGATAGCTTCAAATGGGCATTAGTGGTCGTATATGGACCTGCACAACAGGACCTAAAACAACAGTTTTTAACTGAGTTAGTCCATATGTGTAGCCATGAGAACCTTCCAATTTTAATATTATGAGAAGTCCAAAAGAGAAAAATAATGATAATTTTGACCATCGATGGCCTTTTCTTTTTAACGCCGTAATTGATGGCCTAAATTTAAGAGAAATAGAAATGTCAGGGAGACAATTTACATGGGCTAATCGTCTACAACAGCCCACTTAAGAGAAATTAGACAGAGTATTGATTAGTACGGAATGGGAACAAAAATACCCTTTATCGACTGTTGTTACACTGTCTAGAGATATATCGGATCATACTCCTTTACTCCTAAATTCTGGTGATGCATCTATGTATAATCAACAACCTTTATTCAAATTTGAATTAGGTTGGTTATTACGAGATGGTTTCACTGACATGGTAAAGGAAATATGGTCAACTGAACATGGTGGCAACACTCCTATGGAAAAATGGCAGGCAAAAATACGTGCCTTACGCCAATATCTTAGGGGTTGGGCTAAACACACCAGTGGGGTGTATAAAAAAGAGAAAAAGAACATCCTCGATAAATTGAATGTTTTGGATAAAAAGGCTGAAACTAATTTGTTATCACAACAAGAATTAGATATGAAGCAATATCTCCAAAACAGGCTCGCACATATGTTGAGAGAGGAGGAATTAAAATGGTACCAACGAGCAAAGGTTAAGGAGTTACTCGAGGGTGACTCCAATACCAAGTATTTCCAGCTTGTGGCAAATGGAAAGCACGGGAAAACTAGAATATTCCAGTTACGGGATGGAGACCAAATTATAAATGGTGATAATGAACTTAAAAAGTACATTACTTCCTACTATAAAGATCTCTTTGGTCCACCAGACAATAATAGTTTTCATCTGGATGAGACTAGAGTTGATGACATCCCACAAGTAACAAATCTAGAAAATGAGACTTTAATTAGTGAGTTCACCGAGGAAGAAATAAGAGCTGCAATCTTCCAAATGGAACACAACAAAGCCCCTGGGCCCGATGGTTTCCCTGCGGAATTCTACCAGGCTTTTTGGGATACAATTAAGTTTGACTTGATGGCTTTGTTTAGTGATTTCCATAAAGGCAACTTGCCTTTACATAGTCTCAATTTTGGAACTATCATTCTGCTACCAAAATGTAGAGATGCAGAGAAGATACAACAATATAGACCGATATGCTTGTTGAATGTGAGTTTCAAGATTTTTACAAAGGTGGCTACTAATAGAATATCAATGGTGGCCCAAAAAGTCATAAGTCCTACACAAACTGCTTTTATTCCCGGTAGAAATATTATGGAAGGAGTGATTGTTTTACACGAAACAATTCATGAACTCCATCGGAAAAAACAAAGTGGGGTGGTATTTAAAATTGACTTTGAAAAAGCATATGACAAGGTAAAATGGTCATTTGTTCAGCAAGCCTTGAGAATGAAAGGTTTTTCTACTAGATGGATTCAGTGGATTAATGCTTTCATTCAGGGTGGGCATGTCGGCATTAAAATAAATGACCAAGTCGGAAAGAATTTTCAAACCTACAAGGGCTTAAGACAAGGGGATCCGCTTTCTCCCATTCTTTTCAATATTGTAGTAGATATGTTGGCCATTCTTATCAATAGGGCAAAAGAAGATGGCCAGGTTGAGGGCCTCGTTCCTCACTTTATTGATGGTGGGATATCTATATTACAATATGCAGATGACACTATTATTTTTATGGACCATGATATGGAAAAAGCTACTAATATGAAACTATTGTTATGTGCTTTCGAACAATTATCGGGTCTTAAAATAAACTTCCACAAAAGTGAGGTGTTCTGTTTTGGTCAAGCAAAAGACTATGAAGCACAATACTCTCAACTTTTTGGATGTCAAATGGGGAGCTACCCATTTAGATATCTGGGGATTCCAATGCATTTCAGAAAGTTAAGTAATGCGGATTGGAAAGTTATAGAGGAGAAATTTGAGAAAAAGTTGAGTAGCTGGAAGGGCAAACTCATGTCTGTAGGTGGCCGTTTGGTTCTAATTAACTCGGTCTTAACAAGCCTTGCCATGTTCATGTTATCGTTTTTTGAGGTTCCTAGGGGAGTCTTTGAAAAAATAGATTACTATCGGTCAAGATTTTTTTGGCAAGGGGAAGGACACAAAAAGAAGTATAGGCTTGCCAGATGGAGCATCCTATGCCAACCTAAGGAATTAGGAGGGTTAGGAATTCAGAACATTGATATACAAAATCAATGTTTACTGAGTAAGTGGCTTTTCAAACTTATCAATGAAGAGGGGGTTTGGCAAGACATGCTTAGAAGAAAGTATTTACATAACCAGACATTAACTCAGGTAGAAAAGAAACCAGGGGATTCACATTTTTGGTCGGGTTTGATGAAAGTCAAAGATACCTTTCTACAACTGGGCAGCCTGGTCTTAAACAATGGGCAACATATTAGATTTTGGGAGGACAAATGGTTAGGAAACTTTACCATTAAGGAACAATACCCGACACTGTATAACATTGCTTGGAAGAAAAGTGCAACTATTGCTTCTGTCTTTAGTACAGTTCCACTCAATATTTCTTTTAGAAGGGCTTTGATTGGTCAAAACCTTTACTTTTGGCAGAATCTTGTATCTCGTATTGCACATGTACAACTATCGGATATTAAAGACCAATTTAGGTGGAATCTTACCCCTACAGGTCTTTTTAGTGTTCAATCCATGTACAAGGCACTTCTGAACAATGGTAATGTGATCCATAATAAGAATATCTGGAAAATGAAAACACCTCTCAAGATCAAGATCTTTATGTGGTACTTGCAGAAAGAAGTGGTTTTAACTAAAGATAACTTAGCTAGACGTAATTGGCATGGTAATAAGAAATGTTATTTCTGTTCTAAAGAAGAAACCATTCAACACTTATTTATTGATTGCCATTTTGCTAAGTTTATTTGGAGACTTGTCTACTTCTGTTTTGATTTGCAACCTCCTAATAACATTTCACATTTATTTGGGGGGTGGCTTTATGGTATAGGTGCTAAACTCAAAAAACAACTACTTGTTGGTGCATCAGCTTTATGTTGGGCTATCTGGTTAAGTAGGAATGATATGGTTTTTGATAAGACACCTATGAAAACTTATATGCAGGTACTCTTCCGGGGAACACATTGGCTTCGGTTTTGGTCTCAGCTGCAAAAGAATGATGAAGACAAGGAGACGATGAGAGGTGCTTGCCGACGACTCGAGGTGTTGGCAATGGAGGTCTTCGCACATCATGGATGGAGATTTACCAATAGACTTTGTTATTAATGGGTCTCCTTATTCAAACTTGTTATGCTTTGTGTGCATCTTTTATTCTCATTCAGGCAGACGGAAGTGCTGCAATTTGTAATAAGATGGCTCTAACCTCCTAGTGAGGCCAAGGCCGGGATGCTTTTTTTCCCATTATCTAAAAAAAGGAAGATATAGCTCAGCGGTATACCTGGCCAACGGACCGGGAGGCCGGCATGGCCCAAGCCCATCACAGACCAGGCTGTTTTCTTAATAGGTCGCACGGACCTCATGGTTACAGGACTGGGCCGACACGACAGGCCTACGCCTAGGCTCAAGCAAGGCACGGCCTATTTTAAACGGGCTTAACGGGCCGTGCCGGCCCGTATAGCATGACCAAAATGACGGGTTGAGCAGGCCACCGCTAAACAGATCGGGTCGGGCCGGCATGACGGGCCTGCGCCTTGTCCAAAGCACAGCCCTTAACAGGCTGTGGGCCGGCACACCAACAGGCCCGGGCCGTGCTCGGACCAGGCCTGGGAGGTCCTTTTAGCCCAGCCCATTTGGCTAGCTATACTCGGTGGAGAATAGAATGAACCGGCTGTGGAATGGCACGAGATGTCTCTGAGTAAAGACTCAAGATGAACAAGGAAATTTTAAGTACTAGTTCAAGACAAGCAAAAAGTCGGTCGAGTCCAAATTTCAATGCACGTCATGTTTCATAACATTTGGGACCCCTTATTTCTCCTTCACTTGATTATTATGCCTCACTTTCTCTATATCATTGTGAGCCTTTGCTTGGCGAATCAACAACATCAAAGTCTGATGCGCTGAAATCAGTTCAAGATTGGGACAAATTAGAATAACGCTCGAAATTGTAGCTCAGACCATGGGCAGGGACACAAACAGAGGAGATAGAGAGGAGCGATTGGGGAGGGAGATCTCACTTGTGGCTTCCTCTCCTGCATAGAACGAGGGACCGTCCGAGTTCCCTAAGGCACGGTTCTTGCTGTCGACTACGAGCAGATGCAACCGCATGGGGAGGAATTGGAAGACGGAAGCATTGCGATGCCCCAACGTATCTGGCCTGCGCACTGCCGCGGCCCATTGAGCGCATGGGTTTGATGGGGTGACTAGCGAGCTCCAATTTTTGGCGACGGGGCCACCAGTGGTCGTCGCCTGCAGGGAAAATTTTGCAGAGGAGCTTAGAGCAAGCCCAATAATTCAGACAACTACTTGTCTTGTAAACAAACAAATAGACAAGCAACCAACTAACTTGTCTCACCTACTCATTCTTGGTCCCACCATCTACCACACAACCAGGCAATGCGATCGGCGCGTCCTGCAGCGACAACCTCCCCTCTCTCTCCTACTTTCTCTCCTCCCAATAAAGAAAAAGTCTGACACAGTGGTCGATAAGACCACTATTGGACCTGCTCTTAACCGATAACCGCGATGCAAAACAGGGGTTAAAATGAAAAAAATTAGATCGTGATTTTTACTCACGGTCCAATTATTTTTACAACATAACCCCCTACGTAAGATAGGATTTTAACAAATCCTCTGGTACAAAATCCCGTGGCGCGTCGCAGCGAGCTTTCGTCCTTGCCTTCTTGTCCGGCCGGAGGCGCGACGCGAATATTGAATACAGCTATCCTAGTCCGCTCGGGCTCTACCGCCGGGCCTCTATGCCGGCGGCGACCAGGCTATTGGCCGTTGGAGTGGGCCGAGCTCGAGCCCCAAGGCAAAGAAGACGAATGCGACTGCCCAGTCTCCTTTGCTCCCAGCCTAGCCCTGCACTTATACCGTGCAACGCCTTGTTCCTTCTTCTCCGCCCCAAGCTCCCGGATGCGGCTTCTTGTTCGGCTACGGGACGGCGGCCGACCAACTCCTCTGTTCTGCTCAAGGAAAACAGTTGGAATGGGTCGATTGGACTGAAAGACGGCAGTTGGCCAACACCTTTGTCGTCCCGTAACATTATTTCTTTAGCAATCGGCGTATATTTTCGATGTATCAGGATGTGGTTTGAAGCGGCTGGTGTTTGTGGTCCATGTCGTCGCCGTCGAAGTCGAGGAGGAGGAGGCAGGGCCACGGCGAATGACGTGCAGCGGCGACTGAACAGGCTGAGATAGAACAGAGGAGGTGAGCCGCCGTTCCTCTGCCAAGGGCACGCGTCCGCTTGATGATAGGGGTCAGAGCTGGAAACCACTGCAGCTTGTTTGACCAATAACTGGGGTGCAGGACTATGTCAGCTGAGTATAGTCAAATGAAGCACACTCCACTTTCTGCTTAATCACACCTTCTGCATAAATTAATGTAAAATTTGTGGATAAAAGAAACGAAACTACACTTTCAGGTATCATTCCATTGCTGCGATGGTCATTCTAGGTGAGTGGGGGGTGGGGGCACACCCCAGATTCAGCGCAGTAAATTTTTCTAAGTAGTGATGGCCAAATGGGTCGGGCCAAACAGGCAAGCACCAAGCACGTAAATTTTGGCCCGGCTCGAGCACGGCATGGCACGCACCATCGGGCCGTGCTTGGGCCGAGGGGTGGGCACGGTGGGCGGCACGGCACGGCCCGATTAAGTTTTACTAAATATATTTTTAGTTTTTATATGTATAACTAGTGGTCTTAGTCTAGTGGTAAGTGAATTCCTTATTATCTAAGAGGTTTTAGGTTCAATTCTCCTTACTAGCACCTATTTTTGCACCATTTAACACTAGATTCCTTCAAAAAATAACTAAATGGGCTGAAATTTAAAACGGGTTGCCGAGCTAAACGGGCCGATCTGGCACGATTAATCAATTTCGTGCCGTGCCACGGGCCAAGGGGGAGCCCGTGGGCTGGCACGGCACGGCCCGAAACTAATTGCATGCCGTGCCGGCCTAAAATAGATTGGGGCCGTGCCTTTTCGGGTCCGTGCCGTGCTGGGCCGGGCCGCCCGTTTGGCCATCACTAACTGTAAGCACCATTTTTTTTCTTTTTTCTTTGTTTTTTTCCCTTTTGTGGCCCACCCTCGCAAGCCCAAACAGCATTCGGCCCACCCTTATCCTTGGGCCTAGACTCGCCCCTGCATGTCATGCAAGCTTCCACATAAAAGCAGAGCTACATTCTTACTGACTCAAAACTGTCAGTAGCACATGAAACTATGAAAGACTGATAGCATGATCGACCACATATAAACACAATCAAATGAAATCATTCATCATTTCACCAAATGAAGTTCTATTCCAGCTAGTCAAGCATCAGTTGTTTCTCGGATGCCCAATCAGTTTAGACTATAATGCTCTGTTTTTTTTTTCAAGAACGTGCGGAGCACGTATTTCATTAAGAAGAAGAAGAGTTACAAACTATTACAAGAGACCCGAAGGCCTAGCAACATGAAAAGAAACACACAACATAAAAGCTAGTAGCAGCACTACGACCTATGCCGACTACATGGCCTCCTATACACGCCTCGACAAAAGAACCATCACAGCTTCATGACCTTCAAGCTCCATGACCTTCAAGATAACCCAGGGATGAACTTCATCTGGACTGATTGATAAGCTTGGAAGAATGCTCATTCCAAAGCTCCAGCGACAAGCGACCTGCGACCAAAGAAGAGACATTGAAGCAGCGAGTGATTCCCTAGAGGCTGTCCGAAGAGGGATTCATATCCATGGCATATCAACGACCAATGCACAACTGAAGGGACCCAAGCGACCTGAAGTGACCAAAGGGAACGACCAATGCACAACTGAAGCGACCAAAGCGACCTGAAGCAACTAAAGGGAACGACCAATGCACAACTGAATCACGACCAATGCACAACTGAATCGCAAAACGACCTGAAGCGATCAAGAGCAATTGAAGCGATCAAGATGCCCAAGCGACTGACACAGGGGACTACATGACCGACGAACTCACATTTGAAAGTTCAGGCGAAGAAGTCGGCGAGCACGACCTGACACCCCACCCGATCGCGACCTCCGACGACCACTGCCGAGCAGATCCAGCAGCCACCCACCCACGAACCGACCAGGAGGGAGGAGGAGGGGGACCAACACCGATGGCTGGAACTACACACCGATAACCATGCCCGAGCAGAGACGACCAGATCCTGAGCAACAGATGGCCGGATCCAAGCGACAGAGGGCCGGATCCACGGCCTGGCGACCAGATCCACGCAAGAGGGTGGTGGATGGAGGACGACGTCACGCCACCGCCGAGCATCGCCCCCGCGCAGCCGGCACCAAGCACATGCGCCATGGTACCGGATCGAGGGCAAGGCCCCGGACCTCGCGCACCAGGTGGCAGCGGCCAAGGGTAGGCTCACGTGCTGCCCGGGAAGAAGACAAGGCGAGGTCTGGGAAGGCTGAGGGGAGGAACGCCGGGGAGGGTAGCGAGATCCGTCGGAGACGACCACGGCGGCGGCAGCCTAGCAAATCTGAAGAAAACTTGCGATCACGGGAACGAGCTGCTGGGAGAAGCCCAGCCGCCGCCGTCCTTGCGGCCGCACTCGCCGGCGGCAGCCCGCTCCGGCGGCGGCGAGGAGGGCCGGGCGTTGGGGGTAGCGGCAGGAGTGGCTGCTAGGGTTCCGCCCGCGTCGCCCTCAGGAGGACGACACGAGCCCCAATGCTCTGCTTTCAACAACGAGACTACAAGTTGCCCCTTCTCCGTTGCAACCAAAGATGACAATATAGTTCGACAAACAAAATGAGCTGGAGGAAATAACGAGAAAAAATAAAAAAATCTATTATATATATAATTGACCAAGAAACGGAGCCACCACATTCGTTCTAAAATGCTAGAAATTCCCACGTTAATCGACGAAAATAAGAAGCGAAAATTACCCACCACTGCCATTATGAAAACATTAGTGACATAACCCCCTACAAATATTTATAAAAAAGCTAAATTCGGAATAATAGAAAATAACCAAGAATACCCTCGCATATATTTCTAAATTACCCACCATGCCATTTTGAGTTAAAAAAATAAATTCGAAATAATAAAAATAGACGAAAGTACCCTTCACATCTATTTCTAAATTACCCACCATGCCATTCTGAGTAAAAAAATTTACTAAATTCAGAATAGTAAAAATTGACAAAAATACCTATCACGGGTATTTTTAAATTACCCGCCATGCCATTATGAGTCCAAAAAATAAATTCTGAATAATAAAAAGTAGCCAAAAATATCCCTAATTCCTATTTCTATTTTACCCACCATCAATATGAGTCAAAAATAGATAAATTTGGAGTAATAAAAATAGCAAAAAATACATCTAATTCCTATTTCTAGATTGGTCAAATCTATTTTAATATTCTAACACAAGTGAAAAAAATAAAATTCAAATGAAAGTGAAAGTTAATATATTTTCTCTTTAAATTGTTAGGAAATACACCTTAGAAAATCAGATGAAAAATATAAACAATATAATACTTTGAATCACATCTTTAGCTAAAACTTTACATGCAATGCACCTTTTATTAGAATCCAAAGTCTTCCTTCACCCGACATATAATTTAGCTGAAACATGAGTTGCAATGCATTAATTATTTTCTAAATATGTAATGCCTTAACAAAGTGTAAAGATCACTTTTAATGTGACAATATTATAGAAATTTAAGATCATACCCTCATAACGTTTGAAATATAATCCCAATATATAAACATATATGATGGTTAAAGTTGGGATGACGACCTTAAGCAACCATAACGATCTATGAGGATGCACTTGAGCACGATCCATCTGCTTACATAGTACCATGATAATCGTTATCAGTCCTAAGTAGACTTCTTTAGTGTAAAGTCATAGATCTACGAGAAGCATATATAGTTCAGTCTTCAAGGGAACATATAGGTATGCGTAACCGCGAGTGACATGGGGCTGGCTTGATCAAGACTGATCGAGCTATTGAGCCATGGTTACTATATGCTATACACCCATATGTGCACTTGAGTACCGTGATTGATGTTCAAACACAGAAACATCATATGCCAATACAATTAACAAAGTATCTTAATGGTGATATGAGGAGACAACTTAGATGTCGTGGTGGATGGATTCGTATTATAAAGCATGGAACAAGCATTTATTATTAGATCACTTATGTGCTTCACATCAATGGAAACAAAAGACAAGACTATCAAATTGAATATAAAATAATTATGAAAGCCCAAAATATTCAGCCAAGGTATCCTGTAGCAAACATGCATATTGCTGCAAAGAGCTTGAAAGTGCGAGAGATGAGATATGTCAATCAAAGTTAAGAAGTTTGTCACTACAGGCTAATCTAAGAAAATTAATAAGTATAGTTTATTTCCTAAAAGTATATTGCATAACTTTTATTAGTGTTGTCTTTGTTTCGTTGAAATCATATTATGTGTCCTATTTTTAAAAAAATAAAAAATAAAATAGAAGCATGTCCAAGATGTAAGAATGCTGATGGAAGAACAATTGATCAGAATAAGTAGAGGGAGCATGATGAAACAAATTATGAAAAAAATAGGAGTTCTGTATTATTAAAATTGCATAGAAAAGCATCAATTTGTTTAATTTGCATGGTTTACTAAAAGATACAGATATGTTATGATTGAGTTCACATCATATCTATTATTTTATATTGTTCCCGTGATTTATCTTTTATTTCAGCTCTTACACAATACTTATAGGTTCACTATTTTCGACCATGTATCTTTGTCGGCCAATTACCACAATGATGACCTTTACATGCATGGTACCTATAAATATTAGTTACTTCAATATGACATTCAGATAAATGATGACTTATCACACACTCAAATTGACAGAGTTGGTGAGCAATTTCTCCAATCAATTTTAGCTATGGTAAAAATGTATTGCTATAAAAATAATAATAACAAACCATGTATTCGGTAAAAAAATAATAACAATCCATGTTCAAACTACTGTAATATAAAAATAATTTAAATAGTTTAACAAATATAGCCGTGCAAATGCGCGGGCAGCCATCTTAGTTCATTACATATCATGAAAACATAAGTGTCAACTCATGCACTAATTTTCTACTTTTTACGAATGCGAAGAAGAGCTGCATGTCATTTCATTAAAAGAAGGAATAAAAGCCTTGAAGAACCAAAAACAAATCCCATATACCCACACATTATGACGAGTACATTCGCTCTTGTTACAAGGATACATTATTCTGTTAATCCTGAGCACTATACATATTGTGATGTAGTGCATCTTCACAACGATGGAGCCCGAAACATTTTTTCATGAATATGTTGTAATGTGTGAGTGCCTATCTAAACATATTCAGATATTCTGCAATATTACGCATGATTATGAAGAAATTAAGGAAGTTTGACTCCATCTTGCATAGACCGCTTCCTCTTGGTGGCTGTAGTTTTTAGTTCTTGAATCTCGCAAGTAAAGATGTAGCTATAGTAGGGCGGTATTGGAGATGTCCATCCTAGGACCTCCAACTTCCCATGATGCTTCATGCTTTCATACACAACTTCGCGCAACCCTATCTTTGGAACCTCCTCAAGTGAGGGCAATTGATACTGACGATAAACCACTAAATCTTCAGCAGGTTTAGCCATTCGTCCAATACGTGCAGGTCTATTTTGGTTCAAAAGATGTACTGGATGCTCACCAGATTGGGAGAGCTGCTCCTGGGATGAACCCTCTAGGGAAGTTAAGAACCTTACACCAGAGTTTGACGTCAAAGTTATCCCTCAGCAAAAGAGCGGTGACATTTGCATCAATGAAGGAACCATTGAGCACCCAGGCTATCTCCATAGCCAAGTGCACAAAGCATCTTGGGATCAGTGCTTCCGAATGTACGTGTCTTGAAGAAATACCAGTATGCCTCATGGGATAGATACTACAAAGTTAAAGCATGAGTACTGTTGGCGTTCCTTACAGTACGCCGATATTTGGGTTAAAGAGTCTTGCAATAATATTACCAGATAGTCCACCACTAGCAAGGAATGCTAGAGATGTCCTACCGGTATTCCCATGATAAGAGGATCCGCAAGCGCACGGATAACCCGTTGTAGCATTTCACCCAGGAGTATTCCGGGGTATCGTGATTTATATTTTCCCAAAGGAAGACATGGTCAACAGTTGTACTTATGCTCAATGGATTACAATGAAAGACAAACCCACAATCCAATGCAGGGGTAAGTGATAAAGATATATAATGGATAGTGTGACACACACAGAGGATTCCACTCTCAGATAAAAGGCGAGAGGCAAGTCTAAGCAGGAACAAGACTAACTAACGGGTGCTACTCCTAATGTACATTACCATATAGCGCACTAGGATTCTACCTACGTCAGGCTTACACTAGTGAGAGCTAAGAGCCTATGGCTAGAGATCATCGGGAGATCCGATTTAGGCCTGGTCTGTCAGGCCACGCCGGCCTTTTGTATAAACCCCTATGCCATACCCGAACATGGAGGATTACGGAAGGATGGACAGGGCTGTCACCACCTGCCACCTACCTCTACAAACCGTGGGGCACATGCACAAACAAGGATGGAAAGAGAACCTAGCACCATGCTAGCATCACTCGCCATAACTCTAGATCCCTCGAGGCACCCCGCAGGGCGGTAAACCTAGAGCTTCCCTTTCGGGACAATGAACCCGATATCTAGTCACAAACAACTAGCCAAACTAGTCTAAACCAGTCAAGGATCAAATCTAGTACTACGCTATGCATAAGCGTTCATCGCTCAAGAACGAGCGATGAACGAAGAACGAATAAGAACGATCATCCATAATCGGTGATCGAGTATGAACGAACGAAGAACGCCCGATGAATGCCCACGAACGTTCATCGATGAACGATGAACGAACGATGAACGAACATGAACGAACGACGAACGCTCATCCAAGAACACGACTAGATTAAGGACGAACAACATAAGCACACAACTACTATATGATAAACGATGAATCATTGATAGAGATCAAGTCTTAGAAGAGAAGGATACAAGAACATACCCAATTCTCCAAGGGACTTGGGAGCACAAGGGCAGCCCACTACTTAGCCTAGCTCTACCTAAACAGCCTCTAGCTCTAAAGTGAGGAGGAGGAGGGAATGAGCCTCAAGTGGTGTGTGTTCTCTAGGAGGGGTGGTACCCCTTTATTTATAGCCTTGGAGGTCGGTTCCTGGAAGCGGTTCCGTAGGTCGGTGGCATTAATTGCAGGTGGAACCGACCTCCAGAGGTCGGTGGCAAACCGCCATAGAAAGATAAGCCCAGGGGGCCACCAGAGCAGGTCGGCCGACCTGGGCCTGGCCCCTCCTGGGCTGGGCTTTGCCAGGTGGCTCCCCTCTGGCCTGTAGTCTTCTGATCCAGGTGCATTGGCCTTCAGATGCGGAGTTTGGGTTGGATTTGGCCTTTAATCTTGGGATTGCATTCCTGTGGCAATCGTCGATTTATGGAAGTGTTGGATTTGTTGCCTTGGGACATGGATACACCTGGATATTCCCTATTTTTCACATGCACACTTACAACTAGAGGTACATGTGGAAATAGATTATTCATAAATAAAATGCAAGTAAGGAGTGCCTTTTCTTCCTTATTCATTGAGCTATGTGACGGTCGAAAGTATGATATAATGACCGTTAACAAACTCCCCCAAGCTGACCTCTTGCTCGTCCCGAGCAAAGGGGTGTGACTTTAGGTTGTTGATCAGGAGTTGCTACCATGTTTCATATCTCGAATGTACCATGCGCACAACAAAATACTCTCTTTTGTATGAAAAAGTTGGCATGGTAACTCACCTTTCCCCTTACTCCTTATGGGGCTTATGACTTTCTCCTTGTCTTGGGTGGTTGAGAGATAGAATGGTTATAACAGAGCATCATTCTCAAGTCCTAAGTTTGACTTTTATTCTCCGGAGGTTTTGAAAGATTTTTCAAATAAAAGCAAAGTTCCTCGAATGATACTCTCGAATCGCTCAATGTGTATATTCCTCACCAAGGCATTGTGTTGCCTGTATCATCCTACTTCTAAAGGCTTGATATGTGGAGCTTGGTAGGGATGATATAAGGCATACTTGCATCACATATATTGCTGAACCAAAAGAGTGGATCCATGGAGAATGCAAGTCATACAACCTTGATCAAGATGTGCATGTGTCTATATGGTGGGTGGTGAGGTGGAAGTGGTACTCCTTTTGGGTGTCACCTTCTCTTTCTCTCTCTTTTGAAAGTTATGAGGAGGACATGGCTATCTTTTCTTTCTTTTCTTTTTTCTTCCCCTTTTCCTTTTTTTTTCTCTTGCTCCACTTTTGTGTGAGCAGGGGTTATTCTTTTTCTTTTGCATAGCCATGTCTCCAAATGATATTTTTGAGAGAGAGAGGTGGCAAAGGTTTTTGGAGTATTTATTTGGTGGATGGAGTGGTGGAATTTTGCTTAACTTCCAGTGTAGAAGTTTAGCATGCGAGGTGGAGTGTACGTGATCTTGATCAAGAGAGTATGACAAGTATCTCACTAGGGTCACACAATTTTGATAAAGCTCAATGCAATGACAAGCAGCATATGTGGAAGGATTTGCAATGTATGAACGACATATGGCTTTGGTAGGAATTTTGATCATTGAGGAACTTTATTATTTTTGTATTTTGTAAAAGAAGAGACTCTGGAGTTAAGTCGTACTCATGGACAAGATCATAGCAGCCCTATTTGTGCCATATCATAACTCACAACAACTTAGACTTGGATCAAGTGCTATGCTACCCACAAGTTTCAAGTTCTGGGCAAGCACGCTAACCAAAAATCTCAAAACTAGGGAGAGTACTAAGTTGTAAACTAGGTACAAGCAAGAGATAAAACAGAGCAACTATTCATCATCTCAACATAGGAAAGACTAGACACTCTTACTCGCATAAGAGAAAGCTATTAAAAACTAAAGACTATTTTTGTTCTTTTTAGTTTTGCAAATTTTTATTTTGTTTTTCATATAGATGCAAGAACAAGCAAATAAAGGAAAAGAAAAGGGATACAAGTTGTGATACATCATCTCCCCCAAGCTTATTCTTGATCATGCATTTTGTTGAGGGTCGAATGAGAAAACCAAATAAAAAAGATAATGCCGGTTTTCCTGACGGCCAGGGCAACGTCATTTAAAGTCTGACGTGCTAGGACTTCTCCATTGGATTTAGCTTGATGATGAGGATCCCGCCTCTGGAGATGGAGGCATAGAGGGATTCACCTTTGGTTGCCACACTTGTTTGTTCTTCTTCGGAGTAGGTGGCTTGTTGGATTTTGATATGGACTTCTCGGACTTTTGGACGGGCTTTTCCAATTTTGGAATGAGTTTCTTAGTCCATAATCCTGGCCTCTCCGTAGCAGGTTTCTTGTCAACCTTACTAAATGAAAGGTTCTCTTTCTCAAGATAATCCTTCATAAATGTAATGAGATTGTCCTTCTGACGGGGTCTCACTTCAACGTCACGGATGTTTTGTTCATTTGGGCCATAATTGTGATCATGGGGCAATGTTCTGTCTTGGGCTGAAAGTGGAATCTTTCTCTTCTCCCATTGAGATGGAGACGGATTTCTCCATTCATCACATCAATATTAGCTCCAGCGGTCCTTAAGAAAGGCCTCCCCAAGATGAGTGGAGTTTCCTTGTCCACCGCCATTTCCAACACTACAAAGTTAACGGGGATGAAGTAGCCTCGGATTTTCACCGGGACGTCCTCAATAACTCCCATAGGACGACGAGTGGTAGAATCAGCGAGTTGAAGCCGCATGGTCATGGGAGTTAGACCCACATAGCCCAAATTGTCGAAGATTGCCTTCGGCATGATGCTCACACTAGCACCAAGATCGCATAAAGCACGGCTGAAGTGTTGACTCCCAATTTTGCAAGGAATGGTGGGAAGTCCATGATCCATAGATGAGCTTGCCTTGTTCTTCCCTTTATGATGAGGCGAAATTTGCTGTAGGACACTGAACTTTTGTGGCATTTGCTATTTCACACTGAACTTTCTATAATTTGCCAGAACACACTCTAAATTTGTGGCCATTTGCTAAAACACACCACCAACTATATAATATGATTTTGTTTGAACTTGGCGAGAGAAATTTTTGTAAATGACTTGAAATGCCCCTGGCCAGTATTACACCTCACTTTGCAAGTGTTTTTTTGCCTCGTGGACTGGTTCGCATGGAAGGTCTGCATCCGGCAACTACAGATAGCTCGTCGAAGCTGCTGAACATGCATGTCAGATTTGCTGCAAGTCCTACACGTAATCAGATTTTGTGCTACACAAACAACGCTATGCTATTTTTTTGTGCAAGGCCATGTATTGCTAGACTACTAATCTTGTGTTGGACAAATATCCATGTGGGTATCTGTTTGCAAATGATCATCTACTACGTTTTATATTGCAAAAATGGTCTTATATATCAGTTAAAATAGCCCTTACAAGTCCAAAGGGTATTCTTGTCTTTTCATCGTCATTCTCTCACCTCAAATCATATAATATGGCTGGTGGTGTGTTTTAGCAAATGGGCACAAATTTAGAGTGTGTTCTGGCAAATTGTAGAAAGTTCAGTGTGAAATAGCAAATGCCACAAAATTTCAGTGTCCTACAGCAAATTTTGCCTTATGATTATCCTCACAAGAGAACATTTCTCCCCTTGTGGTGATAGCATTGACTTTCTCTATGGGGGATTCAGGTTGTCCCGGCATTTGACCAGAACTCAAGGTAGGAACAAGAGCAGCAAGTTGAGCTATTTGGGTTTCTGTCATTTTGTATAAGCTCAACTGATTCTTGAAAGCAGAAGATAAATCCTCTATCTTGGAATTGATACTTTCAAGATTTTTGTCATTGGCAGCAAGCTTCTTGTTGATAGACTCATTGATCTTTGCTTGGCCATAAACTAGATCTCTCAAGGAAGGTTGATTGTTGTAACTAGAAAAGTTGTTACCTCCTTGATATTGTGGACGGTTTTGATTGAAACCTTATCCACCGTTTGGACGATACCCATTGTTGTTGTTCATGTAGCATGCTTCTTCTTGGGTATGTGTGGGGCAGTTAATCCCCATGTGGCCAATGTCGCCACATTCTTCACACGTCATGCGTGAATGAACGGCACGAACGGTGCCGAGGTCCTTGAAATCATCCAATCACTTGAGAAGTTGTTCAACCTTGGCGGTGAACATATCAACTTCTTTCACAGGGTGCACGCCTTTAGAGCGTGTTTGGAGCCTTTCATCGCTCCCCCTTGATTTGAAACCATCTTCTCTATAAGATCTTTGGCTTCACCAATAGTTTTAGAGAAGAAAGCCCCTCCAGCAGCGGCATCCATATGTCCACGGGTTGGAGGTGTCAACCTGTTGTAGAAATGTTGAAGGATAAGCCACTCTTCCATACCATGGTGTGGACAGGCAGATATGTATTCTTGAAGCCTTTCCCACGCCTCAGCGATGGATTCATTGCTTGATTGCTGGAAGCTTGATATTCTTCCTCAAAGAGCATTGGTTTTGCCCAATGGGAAGAACTTAGAGAGGAACGCAGATGAGCATCGGTCCCAAGTGTCAATAGCATCGCGGTTGGCATAAAACCATTATTTCGCCTTCCCAAGGAGTGAGAAGGGGAACAATCAGAGTCGGATAGCATCTTGATTAACTCCAGGGGTTGCAGACGTGTTGCATATCTCAAGGAACTGTTGAAGATGAGTATTGGCGTCCTCAGTAGCTTTTCCACAGAAGGGAATAGCTTGCACCATTGTAATTAGGCTGGCTTTGATTTCAAATCCTGCCTCTCCAGCATTGACGTCGGGCCCAATAGGCACATTGGCAATGGAGGGAGCAGAGTAATCACGAAGGGTCCTTTCAGCAGCCATGATAGTTGGAGATTGAGGTGCGGGAGATGCGGGCTCGCTTGGCGCAAGTCCTTGTCAGGAAGTGTCGGCGCGTGATCGGGTCTTTCTGACAAGTGACTCTGGATTATCAACGAAGTTTTGCGGCAAGTTGAATCCGCTCATACACTATCCTGTTTTCACATCAAAGAGAAAACAGATCAAGGTTAACCTGCATGGGCAGTGGTTAAGTCACATCATGTGCAATCATGAGCAATCATTGTACTCTTGTTAACCAATGTCTTCCCCGGCAACGGCGCCAGAAATGCTTCTTGGCGTTCCTTACGGTACACTGATATTTGGGTTAAAGAGTCTTGCAATAATATTACCAGATAGTCCACCACTAGAAAGGAATGCTAGAGATGTCCTATCGGTATTCCCATGATAAGAGGATCCACAAGCGCACGGATAACCCGTTGTAGCATTTCACCCAGGAGTATTCCGGGGTATCGTGATTTATATTTTCCCAAAGGAAGACATGGTCAACAGTTGTACTTATGCTCAATGGATTACAATGAAAGACAAACCCACAATCCAATGCAGGGGTAAGTGATAAAGATATATAATGGATAGTGTGACACACACAGAGGATTCCACTCTCAGATAAAAGGCGAGAGGCAAGTCTAAGCAGGAACAAGACTAACTAACGGGTGCTACTCCTAATGAACGTTACCATATAGCGCACTAGGATTCTACCTACGTCAGGCTTACACTAGTGAGAGCTAAGAGCCTATGGCTAGAGATCATAGGGAGATCCGATTTAGGCCTGGTCTGCCAGGCCACGCCGGCCTTTTGTATAAACTCCTATGCCATACCCGAACGTGGAGGATTACGGAAGGATGGACAGGGCTGTCACCACCTGCCACCTACCTCTACAAACCGTGGGGCACATGCACAAACAAGGATGGAAAGAGAACCTAGCACCATGCTAGCATCACTCGCCATAACTCTAGATCCCTCGAGGCACCCCGCAGGGCGGTAAACCTAGAGCTTCCCTTTCGGAACAATGAACCCGATATCTAGTCACAAACAACTAGCCAAACTAGTCTAAACCAGTTAAGGATCAAATCTAGTACTACGCTATGCATAAGCGTTCATCGCTCAAGAACAAGCGATGAACGAAGAACGAATAAGAATGATCATCCATAATCGGTGATCGAGTATGAACGAACGAAGAACGCCCGATGAATGCCCATGAACGTTCATCGATGAACGATGAACGAACGATGAACGAACATGAACGAACGACGAACGCTCATCCAAGAACATGACTAGATTAAGGACGAGCAACATAAGCACACAACTACTATATGATAAACGATGAATCATTGATAGAGATCAAGTCTTACAAGAGAAGGATACAAGAACATACCCAATTCTCCAAGGGACTTGGGAGCACAAGGGCAGCCCACTACTTAGCCTAGCTCTACCTAAACAGCCTCTAGCTCTAAGGTGAGGAGGAGGAGGGAATGAGCCTCAAGTGGTGTGTGTTCTCTAGGAGGGGGTACCCCTTTATTTATAGCCTTGGAGGTCGGTTCCTGGAGGCGGTTCCGTAGGTCGGTGGCATTAATTGCAGGTGGAACCGACCTCCAGAGGTCGGTGGCAAACCGCCATAGAAAGATGGGCCCAGGGGGCCACCAGAGTTGGTCGGCCGACCTGGCTAGGGGGGTCGGCCGACCTGGGCCTGGCCCCTCCTGGGCTGGGCTTTGGCAGGTGGCTCCCCTCTGGCCTGTAGTCTTCTGATCCAGGTGCATTGGCCTTCAGATGCGTAGTTTGGGTTGGATTTGGCCTTTAATCTCGGGATTGCATTCCCGTGGCAATCATCGATTTATGGAAGTGTTGGATTTGTTGCCTTGGGACATGGATACATCTGGATATTCCCTGTTTTTCACCTGCACACTTACAGCTAGAGGTACATGTGGAAATAGATTATTCATAAATAAAATGCAAGTAAAGAGTGCCTTTTCTTCCTTATTCATTGAGCTATGTGACGGTCGAAAGTATGATATAATGACCGTCAACAAATACGTTGTTCCATGCTTAATGATCTTGTCAGACCGGCTTGTGACTAAGATTTTACTCCCTCTTGGCATGCACTGTTTAGAAGCAGAGTACAGCCTATTCCATGCATCTCCATTAAGGTCCCGTTCTAACTCAACAACAACTAGAAATCTCCCATCTCTGTTGGAGTCTAACACGTGATTTTGATGTTTCATTGCACATTCTTCTCTGAAAGTAGCGAGCTTGTCATCTATAAAATCATGATCATGCAGTAACAAGATATGTGAGAAATGATCATAAACTCTTTCGTCCTTGCAAACATGAGCGACAAGGGTGCTCTTTCCAACTCTGCCTGGGCCAACAATAGGCAGGACATCTAATTCTTCAGAACCATGAGGTTGTGTGCGCAACAAGAATTTTATGGCCAGCTCTGCTTCCATCTGGCGACCAAACATGGAGGTATCCAACAAGAGATGCATGCTATAAGGCTGGCGATACAGACGAGGGTAGCTCCTCAAGAACATGACCAGCTCTTGCACATCACGGATCATGGAGTTTAAATCATCAAATGCATTGTGCAGTGGTTCCAAAACATGGGTGTTTCTAGTGAGGGAGCATGAACCTTTCAAAGAATTTATGGTGGACAGAGATAAAGAGTGACTCACCCTGATATTTGGCAGTCTTCTCGTTATGACATTGGTACCTGAAGGTGTCAAGCACGTAATAGCCTCTGTGCATGGCGTCTCTTAGCAAGTCCAGCTGCTGGAGCATAGCTTGGTTTGTGATGTGCCGTCCCAAGGCCTCATCAACAGTGACCTGCCTGTGCGCGGAGAAGGACCCTACATAGATGATCCTCCAAGTCCGGTGCCGCTGCCTTGGTGCTTTTGCTGATGAAGAAACTAATGGATCTTGTGGGGAGCTCACCAAGGACAGCAGAAAGGAGAACCTCCATTCCAACTCTCTCGTCAGGAAGATAATGCAGACGGTGGATGAGGGAATCAATAGGAACTGTGAAATGGCATGAGATGTCTCTGAATCAAGACTTTAAGGGGACAATGATGAAATAAGAATGTTCTTCGTGCGAGAAGAGAGAGAGAGAGATTACTGGTCAAACATGTGTAAGGCCCTTTTGACTTGTGGGACTCCTGTCGTCTAAACCTAATTGTGCTGACTTTACTTTTTCTCTACCTCGTTGTGAGCCTTTGCTTTTCCTCATAGCAAGCCCAATGCACCGTCGCGTCGACCATACACGTCAGAAAATTCACGCGTGGAGGAAAGAAACACATGTTCGTCGCTCGCAGCAGCGACGGTCGCGTCGTCAGTTCTCCATCTGCTCGTGGGGTCCACCATCACTCCCACGCTCTGCAGCTTTTGACAAACACTCGGCGCGGCGTTGGTCAGAGTTGTCGCGTGCGTGGGCTCACGGCTGGCTATGCGACAGCCGCGATGGCCTTTGCTCTCACAAGTTCCTGCAACGGAGAAGGGAGCAGCAGCACATGGCTTTCACTCTGTGGAAACTGGTTTTTGACAATTCGCTCCTTAATGCAAGTTGCAGGGCAGCTTTGCACATTAAATTGGTGGTGATGGTGATAGCCATTGATTATCCTACTTACAACATGCCAGGCGTGTTCCCTACTGTATTTTATCTTACAACGTTCCAAACAGTATCTGAGCCATTGATTCCCCAAAGTTAAGCTGTGCAAGTGAGAAATGGTCAACAGTCTATGATGTCACAAGAAGACTAGTAATACATTAGAATATGTCATCTGAAACACTGGTTTTGTCTTTACCAAGTAAATTAAAAGTTGGGGTGTGGACCATATCAACAAAGATCCAGCTTAGTCAAACAAGAAGGAAGACAATTGACCACCTGAAATTACAGAGAGAGACTCTACACTAAAAAGCGGCTGGTTTTCGTCATCCTTGTCATCGTTGTGGAAGTCGAGGAGGCATCGTCGTTGTGGAAGTCGAGGAGGCAGGGCCACGGCGAACCACGAATGACGAGCAGCGGCGTCTGCCAAGTCAGCTGAGCCGAGTATAGTCAAATGAAGCACACTCCACTTTCTCTTTGGTCACATCTTCTGCATAAATTAATGTAAAATTCGCGGGCTGAAAGAAACGAAATTACACTTACAGGTATCATTCCATTGCTTTGATGCAATCTTCCACATTAAAACAGAGCAACATTCTTACTGACTCAAAGCTATTAGTAGCACATGAAAGACTGACAGGATGAACCATACAGACCCAATCAAATGAAATCATTCACTAAATCAAATTCTATTCAAGCTAGTCATGCATCAGTTGTTGCTAGGACGCCCAGTTTGTTTAGACCATAATGCTATGCTTACAAACAGCGAGATGACAAATTGTTCCTTCCCCATTGGGCAAGCAACTAGACAAGTCACTGAAGATGACAAACTGGCAATATAGTTGGACAGAACAAATGACTTGCATCCATTTCAACTTCGCCTGCAGTCCTGTTGTTGCTGCCGTTGGTAGCTCTGTCCTCCTGTTCATCACGGCCTTGTACCGCCTCGAGCTCGAAAGACCGCACCATGTGGCTGTAGCTCAGCTTCTTCTCCAGGAGCAGCACGACTCGTGCTGCACGAGGATGAGCAGAGGCCTTGCAAGAAAGCCTCGAGGTGTGCGTCGTGGCGCCCTCCCTTGAGCGCCACGAACGCCGGGGCGGTGGCCGCCGGCCGGGCGCGCTGAGGCCTGCCAGGTACGTCTCACTCACGGGGAACGTGGCGAGCAACATGAGCACCTTGCCGTCGTGTCATCGGGCTCCGGCGCGTCGCACCACCACATCACACTCATCGATCGCTCAGCTCTCATCTCCACTCCTTCTGTTCCGCTGAAGGAAAAGAACCAGAATTGCCGAAGCGGCGACCAAGCCACAGGCAGACCAATTGTCTTCGTGCTTGATGAATGGAACAGGTCAAAATCCATGCGCGTATGTTCCGCTATCTCATATCTTTACCATATCTGCAGACAAGACAAACATAATCCTATCTCTCCTCGATCGTACCTAAAGCTAATAACCAGAAAAAGATACACTTACTTTTTTGTCCCATAGGGATTTGGCTTGAGGCGTTGATGAGGCTGTGAAGTATGGGCCCATAAGAGATGCCCCTTTCTTTGAGTGGCAAGAGAAGAATATGTAAGCTTTATTGGCAAGCTATTCATTTTTTTTTTCCTTCTTTTGATGAAGACATATTTTGTTGATTTGTTCTTCCACGAAGAAATCAATTCACGACGAGGACGTCATGTTGAATTAATTGCATGTCTAAGTTAAAAGCATGGTGATTGCAGATATGCCACGGTTTGTTAAATTCTGACTTATGTTTCTATGTATTTCACGAATCATTCCAGATCATATCCTTGTCTTGGTGTTTCTCCTTGGCATTTGAAAATAACTTTGCCCATATGGAGTATAATAATATCTCAATTTTTGTAGCGTTTGAGTCATTTTATTGGTATCTGTTGTTGCAATAAAATGATTTATCAGATTTGTGAATGATGGGTTTAGTTAGCTTTGTAGTACATATATCAATTAAGGTATTGGGTTTAAATAAGTGCATAAAGACTTTAAAATTTCATATGGTCATGCATCCTACAACTACATGAGAAAAGTTCAAGCTGGATCAGACATATAATGTTCCCTCAAAGATTTTGTTTAAAACTTTTCAAGGTACAGATACAGAGAGGGCTAGACAGCTAACTATGAAATGAAAGTTGGCAAATATTCGTAGCCGATGCAGTTGAACAAGTTGAGGGTTTATATCCTAGAAAAGTCCGGCAAAATGTAGCATACTTTAAATGATGGACTTTTTGTTACATGTCTTTATCCTCTGTCTTTGTCCATAATAATCATGCAGTCAAAATTAAAAATTATGTAACAAGTAAGCATAGAGTGAAATTAAATCTTTGCTCAAGCAAGGAGTGCAACACGTACCATGACATGGCTAGGCCCCGTGCAGATGAGCGCAAGCACAGCGTGGCAGCGCCTGATCGATCGGCATGCGAAAGGCCGTTGCTCTCAAAACCATGAAGGACCTTTTTCAAATGCACCATCCTGCGCTTGCCGCGGCCACGTTTTCCTCAAGCCCCTCCCTTCTCACGCCAAAGGGCCGCTCCTGAGCTCCAAGAACATCTCATTCTCTGCACCACAATCACCGGGACCCATCCATTCACCGACGGTCACAGCCTGTGCCTGTGTAGGCCAAGGAAGCTCCCACCCCCCTCGTGTCGATCCCCGGCCGTGCCCCTGTTGCGGATCAATGGCGATGGACAACAACACCCGACACATAGCCGGCAGGCAGCACGCTGCGCTATCACTGCCATCCGTCGTGCAGCATCTGTCCGGAGCCATCCTAGAAGGCTGCGCCAAAAATAATGCGCAGCCACCAAAAATAAGTGCTGGGTGATGGTGTCCATCACCATGGATCCGCAATAGAGGCATGGTGCTGGTCGGGAGAAGGAGGGGGCGTCCTTGGCCTATCCACGCACGAGCCGTGCCCTTCAGGTTGGTTGATGACGATTGAGCGAGGGCCCGGTGGTTTTTATATAAAACCAAAAGAGCCTAAAATTAGAGGTTGATGGGGCTATAAATAGCCTTTGTGTTGGCTCGCTGTATAAGGGAAGCGAAGGGAGGGAGGGGCCTGAGTAAATGGTGGCCGCGGGGAGATGAAAACCTTTGAAAAGTTCTTCTATGGTTGTGAGAGCAACAGCCTTTTCAAGGGCTATAAAAAGGAGCCTTAATTGGCGCATCGATACATTCTCAGTTTTAATAATCGGCAATATTTAGATGTTGTCTTGAAACCAAAGTCCCGTTGCTCGTATATGGTGTTGTTCCTAAGGGCATGTACAACGCGTCTCTTCATCCCGTCTCTGTGATGGGTTTTTTGCAAAATCCCCCCCGGTTTGGCGAAGCGACAGGAGCCCCGTCCTCTCGTGAGACGACGCTGCTGGACCGTGCTCCGAGGCGGAGCAGATGACTGCACCTCCCGCTGTACGCTCTCGTCTTCGCGAGGCGACGGCACTCGGATCCCGCGTGGGGGGCGCACCCGCGGGAGTATTCTTCGCGCCAAATCCAGCTCTTCGCGCCAAATCCAGCGCCGGCGGAGCTCCAGGGAGCACTAGCTCCTCCCATGGCGGATGGGAGCACGAGCACCGCGCCCGCGTCGCCTTTCCCCCTCCCCTCCCCTCCCCTCGCGACCTTCATGCCGCCGCGCGCCGCCACCCCGGCACTGGAGCGCCGCGCTGCGCGCCTACCCTCCGCTCTCCTCCCCATGGCCGGCGCTGCCTCTTGGCGCGCAACCTGCTGGTCGATGGCGCCGCTGGGACCTGGGACCGTCGGCAGCACGCGACCATCTCGTCGCCGCGTTGGTCCGGAGCCGAGGCACCTGATTGGATTGAGGAATCGATTGGATGTATGCGTGGCTCCATTTCTGAATTGAAGAATCGACTGGATTGAAGTGCGTTGGAATTTGGATCTTGTCTTGTAGTTTATCCTCTGTATTCTCAATTTTTTTTCTCTTTGCAAATTTGCCCAGCGATTGGTTTTGAGGGCTGCGCAGCCGCCGAGCGGAAGCACATGCGCGGGCGGCGGTGCGGGCAGAGGCCGCGGCAGCGCGGCCGGCAGCGGCGACGACGACATCATTTGTTTTTTTTTTCTTTTTTGATTCAGACGGGATTTGGTTTGAGTTTGGTATTTCTGTTGGAGACGTAGGTTTTTAGGTGTTGAATATTGAATACTGTTTACACTCAATATGGGTTTTAGGTAGTCATATCATTGTTGGAGTTAGTCTTATCTGAATTTTAGCTATCTCGTGTATTTTTATTCACATCTGAATGTAGTTGATCTGTCAAAAAGCCACACAATGGTATACACAATTGAGTTTATAGTTGATCTTAGTTTATATGCACAACATTAAATTGCCTGCAGACAATAAGGTAGTCTCTGGGTTGTATGACCTGTCTGTAGACCTGTCTGTAACATTGATAAGGAGACGACCTCTGTCTCTGGTTGTACATGCCCTAATGGTTCATTGTATGAAATACTTCATTCTGGTTCGGATAGCAGTTTCTCTTTGTCTTGGGACGATTGTCTCAGAATTGCCACAGAAGCTGCTGGGGCCCTCAGTTGCCTCCACTCTGCACCTTTAATATCAGTCCATCGTGAGATGTCAAGTCTTCTAATATACTACTCCATGCAAATTACACTGCTAAAGTTTCAGACTTTGGAGCTTCAAAGGTGGTTCCTACTGACCAGACTCATGTTATTTAATATAAATGTACAAGGCACATTTGGTTACCCAATTAAGATCCAGAATATTACCATACAGGTCAACTAAACGAAAAGAGTGATGGGTACAATTTCGGTCTGGTGCTTGTTGAGCTGCTCCTTAGAAGGGAGCCTATTTTTACAATTGAGTCTGGCATAAAGCAAAATTTGTCAAATTACTTTCTCAAGGAGTTGATTTCAAGGCCAATCAAAGAGATACTTGCCTTTACAATTCGAGAACAAGCAGCTGAGGAAGAGATTGGTTGTGTTGCTTCCCTTGCCGTGATGTGTTTGAAGCTTAGAGAAGACAGACCTACTATGAAGCAACTAGAGATGCAATTGCACACCTTGCAAGCAAAAAGGTCAATGTCTTGCACCGGTCCTCCGGAAAATGATCAAGAAATGCAGTTGTTACCAAAGCCAAGGATGCTACATCTTGGAGCAAGAGTTCTTAGCATCTGCTGAGCTACCCAGATGAATGTACCAAAGAACTTCCATGCTATATTCCTTCTTCATTAGGATTTTGTTACCGGAGCTTTTTGTAATAAGACTCATGATATTTCTAAAATTTTTATACACTCAAATCACTGGTGCAATTATGAAACAAAGAAATAGGTGATGTTTTTCTCACAGTTTACGAGTATTTTGCATTCAAAATGGGTTTAATAGTTTAATGGTGTACTCACAGTTACGAGTATATCTGTAGCACATTTCAGTACGTTCTAGAAAAGCTAGGTCAATCTGAAAAAAGGCTACTGTCAAACTGCTATTGAAAAAATATTTACAATTGCTGAAATTGTTTGATTAGTTTACTCTGACTGCTATGGTGCTCAGCTGCTGGAGCCAAAGTTCAGAACAGAGAACTTGTCTTACTGCTATGGTGCTCAGCTGCTGTAGATATTTTCAATAGTGAGACAGATCAGAGCTGCTATGTTGGAGCAATGAACAACCAAGAAATTTTTACAGCACGAAGACGAGGTCCAGCTGTTGCTGAACTGAAACTTCTCGCTGGAGTCCTGGAGAAAATGATGCAGAGCCTGAAACCAAATGATGCAGAACTTTTACAAATGGGTTGTGATTCTATCCTTATCCTGGCCCGATCCTTGCTTTCCAGCTACATGGCCCAATCCTAATCCGGCCCTTTTAAAATTTAGCAAACTCCATCCGGCCTGGCCTTTCGAATTTTACTATCCTATCCTATCCTAACCCATTCTGCAAATTCGGGCCGGCCCTTTCTGAACACTAGAGCTTCAGCCCGTGGGCTGTGTATTCTCCATTATACAGACATGTTATGGAACAAGTGTAAAACTAAGGAAAAATACTCTAAAAAATCCGAAAAAATCAGAAAAAAATTGTGAACTTCATAAACGTACTGCAGGATCTCATCAAAAATAAATATTAATAACATGATGCACAAATCATGCATATTCTCATGTCAAAATTGGGTCTCTCTCATGCTAAAAATTCACCGTCTCTGTAACTTGCAACTTGCATCTATTTGCTGGAATATCTTCGTCTGGATCTGGCTATTGCCTCTACTTACATCTACTTAGCTACTTCGTTCATAAAAGGTGTAATAATCTTCATCTGGATTACATATTCGCTTTCCACTCATCAACTGGCCTGCAAAATAAGTTAAGAGAATAGTAAACTAATGCTCAAACTAACTGCATGAACAAAGATAAAGCAACATTATGCATATGTACAAAGTTCAGTGTTGGTCCAGCTAACGAGTTCAGCAAATTTTTGTAAAAGAAATTCACATGAAAAAGGGTTCTTGAGATGATTAGGTTGTTTGACACAGCTGGGAGAGATGTGTTTGGAATATCAAGCCCACTGTAACTGACCATGCAAGATTCATAGTTTGATGTGCATTCACAGATGAAGATCAACAATTATAGAGGTCTGACCTAACAAGCAAAAACAGATGTCGCTCAGTTGGATCAGGCTATTACCTTAGCTACTCCATTCATACAAGGTGTCATAATCTTCATCTGGATCACATATTCGCTTTCCCCCCATCAGCTGGCCTGCAAAATAAGTTAAAAGAATAGTAAACTAACACTCAAACTGACTGCAAGAACAAAGATAAAGCAACATTTGCTACGGCACATTACCTTCGTCTTCATCGGTATATCCAATAAACCAGTCTTTGGAACAGATGAGTGCTTCTAGTGTTTCAGGAGCCAATGATGTTCTATCTTTGCCAAGTAATCTCCCAGCAGCACTAAAAGCTGATTCTGAGGAGACCGTGCAGCACATCTCACATGGAGATGTTCACCTCTCAAGAACAGATCCCCATATAAAGCACCCCTGATATCTCACATGGCAATGATTTTCTTCTGCAGTTCAAACTCCTCATCTATAAAATGAGCTGTCACAGCCAAATAACCAAGATTTTGGTTTGATGTCCACATATCAGCAGTCAAACTTACGTGGGAGTTCTGTCCAACAATCTTTTCAGCCAATAGATGTCTCTCATCTTCATACACTGAAAGAATATCTGCGCGGACGCTCTGCCTTCCGACAACCCTAAAGGAGGGATGACAATAGTTCATCAACTTTACCCAGTAAGGATCATCTGCCTTTCTGAAAGCTATCTCAGCACTGATGAAGAATTTGGCAATGAGAATACGACAAACTTCAGGGTCAAATATTGGTTGATCCCCGCCACTTGTCTTTGGCTTCATACATTTTAGGAACTTATCACGGTCCTCTTGGGGGATTTCTAAACAGTGATAACCAATGTGCCTGTTCAAGTGACTAGTACCTTTCCCAGGTTGATTAGACAACTGCGCTTTACAGTATTTGCAAACAGCTTTGACGTTGCCTTCTACAACTTCCGATTCCACAAAGAATCATCTTTGCCCGCTTCCTAGAAGACCGACTTGACTGATCAGCTACACTATCAGCTACAACCTCTGACATTGACGGTATCCTCTCCATGATCTGAAATTCACATGAAAAAGGGTCTCAACTTAACCAAATCTGAAAGTATGTACATGTCTGAGTGATCATGCATATTCAAAGTGACCCAGCTAATGAACCTGCTCTGTTTTGCTCAAGAGTTTACATATTGACAGTGAACTATTACCTGTACCAATACCTACTGCAGGTACTAGTCGATTATTAGTTTGCTCATATGCACATGAGAGGAAACCATAGCAAGAACCTAGGCCTGTTGTGTTTTTACATGATGATTGATGCAAGTACAGAAATATATTTATTGATTTTCATCCTATACTGCGTTATATATGTGTGTTATTTTTTGTCTTCTCATAACAGAGGCAAAAGAAAAGCCTTGACAGTGCTGTGTTGAAAGTGCTCTGCTTTGTTGTGTGTGTGTGTGTTGAAAGTGCTCTACTTAACAGAGGCAAAAGAAAAGCCTTGACAGAGCCCAAGAGGAGCACCAATGAATCAATTCCATGCATGCTGCATGCAGTATTAGCCCAAACAATTAACTTGACAAAACCTAGTTCTCTAGTAGTAGCGAATGTTAGGAAGACCAAAGAAAACCAAGAGCGCCAATACTCATAGTGCTCTGCTCATAACAAACGGCAGTGCTCTGCTTTGTGGTGTGTTGAAAGTTGTTTGGGCTAATATAGTTGTATGTACGCCCGCTTAATCTTCTCATATCAGAGGAAGTTTCTAACGCACGCCTCCGCGGAGAATCAAGAATCAACATACTGAACAATCAATAACTAGGCATCGATCTTGGGTGAGGTGGGCAATTACTAGGCAACGGATCAAGATGCAATTCCAGGCCGATTACCAGGCACTTGTACAAATCAAGATGCGATTCGAGGGAGATCACTAGTTTACTAGGCAAATCAAGAAGCGAACGGGGTCAATCGGAGTGGATCGGGGCTCACGTGGTACCGACGACGAAGAGGAAGCCGCCGGATTCAATCCGCCCTCGCCGCTGATCCGTTCTTGCCAGCTCCTTGTTCGCGCCCTTGCCCGATCTGCACGCGACGCCAAGGACGGAGGAGAAGGACCGCGACGCCAACGACGGAGTAGGTTGCCGTCGACGCCAACTCGCCTCCCCCGCGTCTCCGCCTCGGCCCCCGCCGCCGTCGCCAGGAGAGTCCCTCGCGGTTTCCGTCGCCAAGAGACACGGCGTCGCGTCCCTCGCTGTCTCCGATCCAGGAGAGAGCCCTCATAGGCTTGCCACGGATAGAATCCACGGGCTCGGCCCTTTCTCGTCGAACGGGCCGTATCCTTGATCCTGTCCTGTTTAGGGACAATCCGATCCAATCCAATCCTTTCCATTCTACAGCCCATTTTGAACCCTAATACATTGAGCCCATGGACAGGAGGCCCTTTTGGCCCTTGGATTCCTTAGGCCCACTGGCAGGCCTATGCGAGCTGCAGGTTGCTTGAGATGAGAAGAAAATGCTGAGCTGCATCAGTCTCTGGTGCCACTCCAAGTACCTGCACCGAAGGATGAAGCAATCGACCTGCACAGAGCACAAGAACAGAGAAATCGAAAACTATTGCACAAGGATGAAGGATCGTGCAGCAATCTGATCTGACAAAAGGATATTGTTGCAATCTGAATAAAAGACTACTCTATCCATCTGAAAAAAAAGAGAGGCTACTGTAGCTACCTGAAAAAATACAAATACTGAAACTGTTCTCCAAGAGTTCCCAAAATGCACTCCCAAAAACCTATTATTGGGAATTAAGCCAAAACCGATGCTCCAACAGTTCCCAAAAGACGCTCTCAAATTTCTCGCACTCCCGATCCTGGCCGGCTTGGTTGCCATTTTTCCGCCCAGCACTCGCGCTCCCAATCACGAAAAATTCGTCGACGGCCCTCCTCCCGCGCTCCAATCTCCCGCTCGCGCCCCTTTTTATCCCTTTCTCCTCCCGTTCGTACCTGTATTCCACCGGAGAGGGCGTGGCCGCGCCCCTCCCAGACAACGGCAGGCCACCTCACCGTCGTGCCTGTCGGGGATCACATCATCACCACGCCCGGCTGCAGATCGCATGGCCGCCGCTGTTCCAAGAATGTGAGGCCGCCGCGCCTTGCTGGAGCTCGCGTTTTCCTTGCCTCCGCGGCTCCGCTCGTCAAGTTTGTGCTGTCCAGATCGTTGCCCTGTTCGTGCAGTGAAGTCGTCTCCTCCATCCAATCCAGGATACTGCGTACTTCTGTTGTAGTTCCCAAATCTCTTGCTCGGTGCTTGCTTGATCATCAGGTGATTGTGAAAATGCTTCAACGTGGTTGATTGTTGAGTTGATGACCAGGGAACATCTCAATTTCTCATCGACTTTAAACATGTACTAGAACTCTAGAAGAAAGAATCTCTCAGTGACACTCATCGAGTTGGATGGGATGCATAGATGGGCCAGATGGGAAAATGAGGCCCAAACGGTGATTTGTAATTTTTTGGAAACTAGTTATTGGGAACTGTTGGTGGATGGATTATTTTTTTGCTCCCAATAATTTTTGAAAGCTCCCAATACCAGATTTTTGGGAGTAATTTTTTTGGGAACTCTTGGAGATGTGTAGCTATCCCACGCCATTTAACCAACTGCTAGGACCCACACACATAGATCGCATATCGATTTGTGCAAATTGAGTGGAAACAAATTAAAGATGTGGTTCAGATTGGAGGGTGTGCGACGCAGCGAGATCTCCCCAGTGGTTCGTTTGCTCCATATCACCGCAGGTAGTTAGATTATTAGCGGCCACCAAGCACTAGGGGCAGACGAGAATTTCAGTGACGCGGGATGCACGGCCGGTTCTCGCCGGCCCACGACGAGTGAAGCGGAATGCCGCCGCACTGAGCAGGATATGGCGACAGCTCACTCGCGGTCTCGTCTGAGCTGCCACGTCCGCGCGGGAGGTCGGAGCAGCGGGGTAAGCGGAGGTCGGACGCCGCAGGTGATAATTGCAAATGGTCCTCTGTTTTGAGTCTCTTGACAGGAAACTCTGTTCTGATACAAATTTGGAATCCCGACGCCAAGGTCACGCAGTCAACTTGTCTCAAGCAAGACCGGCCTGCGAAAGTCAAGCTGATAAAAATTAGGCAGTGAGATTCATTTTGACGGGGGTCCGCGTGCTTTATTGCTGCAACAATTTAGTCGATGCGTGCCCAGCTATTGAAATGAACACAACGCCTACTCACCTAACGTGAGGATCTGCTGTAACAAGATGAATATAATTTGCCCAGTCTCCATACAACATATGGGCATTTGACCAAAATAACCCAATGATCCAAGTCACTGAACATGATCATGAAGCTCTGTTTACAAAATTACCAGCAGGGTTCAATTGTAAACGTAAAGGACAATAGGAATTCTATGGTGCTTGGAATTAATAATAACCGTTCGTTTGCTCAGATCCAACGGTTACAAATAGGGAGGAATCTAGTGAAAGGAACCATAAGTTGTGGACCGGTACCAAATAATGTGGGCCCGGTACTAATTATTTTTCTTTTTCTTTAATTGATAAAGGGTAAATTAGTCTTTCTCCATGTCAGTAGGTAGGCGGTGCTGGAGGCCCGCCGCCGGGCGCAGCTGGCGGCGCTGCCACCCCGATTGCCGGCGTCGGAGACGGCGGGCAGCAGGGGCACAACGGGGTCGATGCGCGCTTCTCCGACCACGGCCTCTCCGCGACGCTCCTCTTCGCCGGAGCCACGCCGACCCCTTCCGAAGAGTATGTCGAGAAGGAGGAGAGGGAGGAAGGTGATGGGGAACTCATCTTCACCTTCGCCTCCTCGTCGCGGTGCGACGCCACCGCGGCGGGCTGTGTATGGGCGTGGGTGCGGAGGGGCAGCGGTGGAGGAGGAGGGAGAGGAGCGGGAGGGCAAGGAGGAGGACGAGGAGCGCGCGTAGGTGCATGCCGGGAGACCGTGTCGCCATGGACGGTGCTGTCCATGTTTCTCCACCTCCCAGAGCTCGACCAGCGATTACGGGGGAGCACAGAGACTATCCGCCTTGAGCTCGACCGAGCCTATCCGCCTCCCCGGCTGCGTGCCGATCGTGGCCGCCGAGCTGCCGTCGACCAAGCCGTGGTGGAGGCCCGCGCCCAAGCAGGCGACGCCGAGAAGACGACGGCGTCGGATACGGCGCTGGAGGCCTTCAAGCAGCGGCGGGAGATGGTCATGGTCATTCGACAGCTCCACGCTCTCCTCGTCATCCAGGTTCTTGTCTTTTCCTCCAAATACTGAAGTACTACAACTCCAATGGTTCATGATCCTCTCTGGTCATAGCAACACACTGGAAAGTTAACTTGTAACCAATTTCGAAATTGCATGTCTCTCAAACTACTGAACCCAGTTTCAAGTGTAAGTACAATCTGCAAAGAGCACGACATGTACTTCAGTTCCCCTTCAGAACATACAGGCTGTTTCTGTCACTAAACTAAATTTACAATGTCGACCAAACTGAAGCCCTTTTCTTTTGTCAGCCTGAAAAATAGTTTGGCATCCTCACGGTTATAATCATCGAACTATCCTGAGTCCCTTCCATCACGGATTTGCAGCCAAGCTGAAGTCAATCGAAATCCCTGCCGCCGTCATTTTCCCGCCATTGGCCGAGCTCTTCCATGGTAAGTTTCAGTGCAGCTTCAGGCTTCTTGTGCGTGCGCCCTTGTCTAGCTTCAGTCTGATGCTCGTTGAGCTGCTGTCCGCTGCTATGCGTCCATTTCAGTTGCCGCTACAGTAAAAAGCAGAACAAAGCTAGTTAGCTTTGTTGTGCATCCTTGTTCTCAAATCTGCTGGGAACTTTCAAAAAATCACTCAGAATTGTTTACAACTCAGAAAGATGTGAAACCCATTTCTGTTGGCTTCAATGTTGCCTGTACTGTCTAGTAAAAATCCTAAAGCTGACCAAATAGCTTTTATGTTCAGGGGGAAATTGTAGGTATGTGAAATAAGGTTTGATCCCTTTTTGCTGCTTCTGGAGTCTTAAAATCCTGAAAACTTGGCAGAATGTTACTATCCTTCTAGACAACCTTCTGTATAAGTTTCAAGGTCAGACGACTTCATATGGTCCCTAAAATAATTTAACTCTGTTCTCTAGTTGTCGAAACTTTGCAAATATTTCCTATTGGGAAAATTCCTAAAACCTTCTGGAAGAGTTCTGTAATGACTTCTTGATCTCCAGTAATTCAACCAACTCCAGAAATTATTGTAAACTATGTTTTTGAATTCTTTGGCCCAACACTTAATTAATGCATGCATAAAGCATTACTTTTCCATTGAAGAGAATATTTAAGGCATCAGTAAGTTATCACTTAATCTACACCAGCAAGAGCAGATCAACCTTTTCGTATATGAACTCAGTTAGGCCTTTACTCTATGATTGTACGGTAAAATAACAAAGTGGAAATATTTTGCTAATATCCCACCTTCACTCTCTTTGTTACTGATCCTTCGTTGCATCATGGCATAACGTGTAGATGTAGAGACTGACATTCAGACCAGGACATAGATCAAAAGGCATCTGTACATGCTAGTAGCAACTGGTGTAAAATGTGGTAACCACATGTTTTACATACTTAACTAATTAACCATTACAATATGAAAGTATTTCCCTAATTAACAATTGTTTAGTGCTGCTGATAAGGACTT
The DNA here is from genome assembly GCA_007726485.1 of Eragrostis curvula. Taxonomy (NCBI): domain Eukaryota; kingdom Viridiplantae; phylum Streptophyta; class Magnoliopsida; order Poales; family Poaceae; genus Eragrostis; species Eragrostis curvula. The sequence goes on along the minus strand of RWGY01000035.1, from coordinate 1,169,769 downwards.
TTTTGGTAAATGCTTGGAGTACACACCCTACGATGTGTGCCTTGCACACATTGAGCTACTGTTTTTTGACTTTTCAGACTAGCTTCAGGTGGGGCAGCCTTAGTGTTGTGTCCACTTTTCTTTGGACGCCCTCGCTTCTTTCCTGATAAGGTGCCCTTGATACCTTGACTTGTCTCATCACCCCAGCTTACTATCTCGATAACGTCATCTGAATCTTTTCCTTGGCCCTCATCGTCTTTTTCTTTATCGGACTTGCATTCTTCCTTCTGAAAAATAGAAAATGACGGGTTTAAGCTATCAGTTAGTAAGCAAACTAAATCGGTATGATGATATATTAGGTAGCCTAATAACACTAACCGTGATAGGTGTCCTGTACGATGCCCTTCGAATTTGGTTGGATTTAGAATGCAGTAGCCTTGAACATATTTTCTTTCAAAAAATGTTTATTTGTTCCTAAATAGAGCAAGACAAATAATATTAACTATTGAAATGTGCAAGGTAAGTTAATAATGGTATTTCACCTACCTGTGTGAAGGTCTCACGCATAAAAACACCATTCCACAGCTGCATGCATTTGATAACATACACACCGCATGAACTGCTGCAATGCATTCAAGAAATGTGTCACTAGTCATGTGTAGGAAATGTAACCTTTATAAAAGCTTATGAATGTATATACTAGTCCACTTGTTGTGGTATGTCAGTGTACATATGATCGTTCCAGCTATTAATGTTGATGGGCTTATCAAGCGATAGCAGGCCCTTCTCAACCGCATAATCGATACATTGTTGTATGGACTTTACCTGTTGTATATTCCATCAGCGATTTAAATAATCGATTATTATTACTATAAAACCATGATAGTAATGTAGCATAATAGTAAGTTACCAGAGTAGTCTCCTTTGTCTTGTCGCGGAGATTGAGCATAGAGTTGAGAATTTGTATCTCGTTTCTTCTAAAATTCAAGACTAATAAGGTCCAGTGGCAATTGTGAGCGTTGAACGGTACAAATACCTGTCATTCAAATATTAGTTTACGATTAATGTTGCTGTGGTCTGTACACATGAATATGGTAATGTAAAGCTGGTGGTGGAATGATTCATACCAGGTCATGTGTTGCACAACGCTTGCCAAGTTCAGCAGTCCACTTTTTCTTTCTTGCATTAAAATCCCCGTTTGCCCCTAATAACAACTCGCTCTGAAAAGTTGTAAGTACTGTTGTGTGCTTGCCCTCTATGTCACAAAGGGATGCATATGCATCAATCGCCTGCAAAAGTTGCAAATGTCACATATTAGTCAAAAGTTCAAATAGTAGATAGAGACGGAGAATCGAAGATACTCACAACACCAGATATCCATCCACCCTCGGCATGTGCCTTTAATTTGTCAACTCGAATAAGAGGGTGATTAGGAAGGTCAACCACTCCAGCCCATTTATAGCTATGCATGATGAACTGCAACGCCTCTTCATCATCTTCAGTTAAGGTGTAGTCAACATCGTAATCTGTGAATGAAAAGAAACTTAGTTAAAAAAAAAGATATTTTCTAACGATTATTTAAGAACTTAATATCCTCGTCTTACTTACAATGGAATTCAGCTGATTTGGTCCCTCCGGAGCATTGCCTTTCATTGGTTTGTTGTATCTTGCCCGGTATGTCTGAGATTTTGCCAACCTCTGACTCCCCTGTACCTTTAGTAGAGAAAATATGCTTGGTGGATTTCTCTACTGATTGTGTTCTTTCCTGCTCCATCTTCCTATTTTCCTGCTCCATCTTCATATTTTCCACAGTGTTATTGCCTGGCAATGTTCCATCTTCTTCTTCACTTGTGCTATTTTCTTCATCAGCTAGTGATGCTTCTCCCTGCAAGACGTAGTTTGCAATTGATGATCAAATAGCCGTTTGGAGTGTGTGATTTTAGTTAGTGTATCAAACCTGGAACTTTAGGGACATGAACTTTTAAACTACCTTTTTTATGTTGTGATCAGATGGTGTTTTTGATAAACTTAATGTGATGTAAGCAGTGCTAGCCTATGTGCAAGGAATATTTTGCATGCATTTTACTGATATGTTTAAACAAGATGTCAAGTGATCACCTCAAAATTCTGGCACTTGAAAGGTGTGGCCTTGGTGTTTAATGCATTTTTTATGTCCTGTAGAAAGAAAGAAATGGGAACAAATAAATTAGAGGCAACATATAGGTGAACTAAATTTTGAACGAAGCTAAGAACCAGACCTTCATTTCCCTTAAAACATTGTTAATTGCATCTTCTACAGCACACAACCTAGTACGAATGGCATCTTGCGTTCTGTACTCTGCCAATTCCTCTTGTACAGTGAGAATTTTTGAATAAAGTCTGTGCTCAACTTCCATAAGTGTTCTTTCATTTTGTATGCGGTTCTTGGTTATAGCTTGAAGTATGATCTCCATCTAGGACAGAATAAGCAACTTGTTATGTAAAACACAAATAGTTCCATGCATTGTAACGAAACAACATGCTACTGTTATTTTTCAGTAATAATATGTTTTTTGAGGAATGTATAGTAGGAGAATCTTCTACTGTTAGCTTTTCTTTTATTGCAAAATGGTCAGCTTGTTATGTACTAACAGAAATGATTTGTTTGGAAAACTACTTTGCAATTGGTTTAAGAGAGTAGGAAAATTATTTTACTATAGATTTAGGATAATCGAGAGAAATGATGCCAGAATAAGACAGCTATGTGGCTACACATGCACGGGTATATTGATGTTCTTACTTGTTGATTGGTTATTGGGTGCTGTTCTGAATGTGCATGATGACCATCTTGGTCATGACGGCGAGTCTCTTCATGTTGTCCATTTGTTGCTTCATTATTGATAGTGTTTCTCCCAGGTTTACGATTAGAAATAGTCGTTACAACCTACAGTAAGCAATAATATGTGAAACCAACGTAAAGGTACAAAGGCAACACACATGTTTACACACATACCACTCCTCCGTCAAGGCTATCTTCGTTATAAGCATCTGCTCGAAATTTTGCCATTTTTTCATCCCATCTTGCCATCAAAGGATGGGGTGTTGGAGAATAGGAAACACCATGGTGGCTATAAGACTGAAGGTGCTCAAAGTACCAAACCTGAATAAGAAAAACAGTTAGAGATGGGTGCCTTCTAGATATTGTATAAGGAGAATTTGAGTACATGATATTTGCTGTAAAGTCGAACTTACTTGGAGCAGAGCTAAATTCCCTTGAAGATTAACTTTTTCATCAATCTTGAAAGAATGGATGCAGGCCAATAAGTTTCGCCATGTGAAAAGTCCCCAGTTAAACTTGGGAATGTCTGTCACCTTCTCAACAAAGGCTAGATATTTTGAATCGACGTAGTCTTTTGTTGTGGGCGCTAACAGAATACCAATAGTATATAACACAAATTGACGTATGAAGTCATCATCAGGTTCTTTAGATGTAGTAATGCTAAGCTCGAGAGCTTTCAGAGTAATGTGATTCTCTCCTGGTTTCTTGCTTCTGTATGATTGGAACAGTTCTGTGTTGGTCTGCCTAACAGCACTTACATCTATGTTCTTGCCTTCTATTGGCAGGTCCATTATATGGAAGGCATCTAATTGAGTCATTGGAATTTCTTGACCGGCTATGAGAAAGCTTTGAGTCCCTGTGATGTACCTCTTAGCAAGCTGCACCAGCATTAAACGTCGAAGGAACATTGGTTTCAGTTGTAGCATTCCTTGAAATCCTGCATTTTTAATGGCAGCCTTGTGTTCATCTGACAGGTTTTGAATAGTGGTGGCATATCTGCTAGGTGAGCATACAATCTTCATATCTCCATATCTGGCAGCAAGAATCTGTAACACAATTATGTCATATATTTGCAGGATAGATTTGCATTTCAAGATCAACATCAGTAAGGAGGGTCAACAGTTTACCTCCAGCTCATCCTTCGCCTGGGCTGTTGACTTATCTGGCGGATATTCAGAGCCATCCCCAAAATGTAGTCGCTTCGACACATTAACGTCACGAGAGTTTCCAGGCTTCTGATTTGAGTTTGCAGAAGAATCCATGGTTCACTACTGCAGATATAAAAAGTTCCATATAAAGAGCTATTACTTGAGATTCTTCGCAAAAAAAAAGCTATTACTTGATTAAAACAATTGATTTGGCTGGTTTATATTTGTATCTAGCTTGTTAAACCAGATCTTTTGTTGAATCATTCACATTGACTGATCTACTTGCATGTATGCATCACTGCTCTCTCGTGTGTAAGAATGGAGTATGATAATGTACCAGGAAAGATGTTGGTAGGACGGAAATCCTTGTCGAGGCCCCGTGATCTTTTCTCCAGAGTTTAGCCGTCGAATCGCCGAATCCTTTGCCGGCGTCTACGTCCCCTTTGTGATCTAGGCGGAAGCACAAGAGCGACAGTTGTTTTGTGAGTCGATAGAGGAGTGCTAGGAAATGGTACTGGAAGGAACAGGATCACGTCGACGTACCAGGAGCATTGGTTGTCGGAGGGAGATCCTTGCCGATGCAGTGTTGCCGCTGTATGCCTCTCCGGAGCTTTGCGTCGACCTTCGGCTCTCGCCGTCGTCTACACGGATGTGAACTGTGTGGGCGGTTGTGTTGAGATCGACTTGACGGACGAAATAGAACTGCAAGCTAGGAACTAACTACAACCCACTAGTGCGACGTTGGCTTGGAACTCGGCGGGCGGTTGCTGGCTCCCGCTCGTGGCTACGAATTCGGTGATCAGTTGTTGGCTCCCGTTCGTGGCTGGGAGTTTGGCAACGGTGCTATACGTACGACCGGGTCATCCGACCCGGCCGTGCGACCAGCGGCTGATTAGCAAGCAACCGCACGATTAAGATGTAACACCAATCAAGAGCAGGTTACAGCAGCAGATAAATATCACAGGTCGGACGTCAGGGTCGGACGACCTGGAAGTACTCAGAGCATTTTCGGGAGTTCGGAGCTGACAAGGACTGCCGTTTCAGACTGTAGTGTGCGGCTTATTTTCGTGAGTCATTTTCGGATGCGTTTAGAGCTGGGGTACTAGAACCGGACATCAGGTAAATCCTAGACACGAACTACTGGTACACCTCCAACAAACTCACATATATTCCTTCACCTGTGCAACCGCTTCCTGCGCTTGAACGTGCACGACGACTTGGCCAAACATATGGCCGCAAGCATATACAAATCTAGCTCCAACTAACACAAGCGTGGACTCAACTCCTGGCAGCCGATCTGCTCACTACGCACTGTCCATCCGGTCTCCTTGCCATGCTGCACGTACTCTCTACTGGACCCAGCTCCGCCACTGCTCTCCATACATGCGAGTCCGCCGCGCCTGCATGCATGCAGCTTCTTCGTGAACCAGGACCAAGTCATCAACTGCTTGGTCAAGCACCCATCTTCCGGTATTGAAGTAACAGCTGCACGAATATAGTAAAAATTGTTATGAAAAAGTCTACTGCACCCGCATTGTTAGTCGCCCTGGGCCTATTTAAGGCGTTGATAGTGTTCCTTTTCATTGCTAAAGCCGTGTAGTCATTTTGGAGCACAGAACACAATCATCCCGGTGGTGGTCAACACTCTGCGGCAATGCAGCCCGATCAGACCAAACGGGATGATGGAGAGACAAAGGATCAATCTCCGCCCTCCCCTGTAAGCTGGGAGCTATTCCCTTGCATCGCTTATTTACAATCTTTACATTTCTATGGGGTTTTACAATCATTACATTTCTATGAGTTAATTTAACTTTTTCCAATTTTGTGCGCAGAGCGTTCCAATGACATTTCTGGTCCACGTAGGGGGAAAGATTTGTTTGAATTCAAAAAGATGTTGGTGCATGGTAGCATATTCTGTAAATGCATTTTTGCTTCATGGGCCATACCAATCTGAAGTGTTATGACGTCAGTAGCATACAGTCAAATAAACTTGGATAACTCCATATCCATGTAAGGATTGATGTCAAACTTTTATTAGAGCTCATACCATTTGAGTTTTCAAATGCATAGCACAACATACATCCTGTTAATTAGGCATGTGTAAGCACTAGTACCAGAACTTGGTTTTTCACAAGACAATTATAAGGTTGTCTGAAATGTTTCAACTTTCTTTGGAGTTTCATCCAAAATCAAATTACAGAAAATAAAACGGCCAGTCCAATACCCATGAGAAATAAACTGAAATTCAATAAATTTGCTGGATTCACAACAGCTATAACACTCTAAGATTTCGATTTTCCTTTTCCAAATGCACATAGAACTGCTAAATACTATGTCATTCTCAACGTCTTGCACCGAGCTGAAACAAAACAGTAAATATGCCATCAATAATATTTAAAACAAATAAAGAAAGGTAACTTTATGGTAGTTGATTTATAATAATATTTGTTTCAGATAACAAACTTGCAAAAATACTCTCTTATCCTAAAAGGCATTTGGGTCGGGAAACAAAGGGCCTAAACAACTACTAAGTATTAGTCTTATGCGCGATTGCTGGAGCAACTACAAGAGGAGGAAACTTGCTGTTAACAAAAGTTCAATGTGCACTGCGGTACAATACGAAACATGGGTAACTGGGAAAAGACTAGAGAAAAATGCTAAGCCATGTCATCTTCATTAAACAGGAAATACAAGCAAACTGAATGAGGCGACATGTCAAGTTCAGGGGTGTAATATTGCATTACCATTTCTTTGTACTTTGAGCATGTGCGTCGGTCGTGGCCCTTCTTCTTACAACACCTACATGTCCTTTGTGTTGGCTTGTCCATGAATCCTTTGATTCTTTGCTTCTTCTTAGGCGCACCTCGGGATTTCACATGTAGAGGATCTAGAACCTTGTCCAAGCTGTGGGAATCAACCTGCACTATTTTTTGGCAAAACAGAGCTATACCTCACGTGTGGATTCTGATTATTAGCTTCATCGTTATTGCCAACCATTCCATTCAGAACATGCTTCATGTTCAAATATGATGCATCAGATTGGGATGCTTTCAAACATGCTTCATGACTCAAATTGCGCAGCTCACGAAATCTCTCAAGACTTTGGGAATGATCATACATGCTGCTTTTTCTAACTGGAGGAAATGCAGCTTTTGCACCCATGGTCCATCTGGTGGCAACACAACATTTGGGAAGTTTTTCTGCACGTAATAGTTGGAGGACATAGAATATGTGGCCACAAGGAATGCCATCACATTCCAGCTTATGGCATGAGCAGCTAATGTGCTTCAATGATGATTCGCTAAACTCACAAACAACTTGGAACTTCCTCTCTCTTTTCTCCTTCATAGCAATAATATATGTTGTCAAGTCACATCCATCAAGTATCTCACTAATAACAAAATTAGTCACAGAGTCTATATTGACTTTCACCAAGTCAAAGACTGCAGATGTGAACACATGAGCAGCATCCTTTTCAATTCCAGCATCCAGTTCTGTGTATGGAATAGATTGTGATGATTCCTTATCATGCAGGGCCTCTTTACGGCGCATATTGGATAAGCAGTGCTCATAATGCCGCATCATATCAAATAGTGTCATTCTACTATCAAGATGTGTATGTAATTGAGAGTTCAAACTTTCACTGCGCTGATTACTCTTTAATCCCAGGAAACGCTTTCCCACCTGATGAGCAGCACACCACAGTTTTCTCATCTGGTACATTTGGTGCAACCATGAGTTCTGATATGAAACTTGATTCCTTTCTAGAAATGCATCCCATTTTCTCTCAAGCTCCTGTATGGTGCAATAATCATATAGAAATTTCCTGATTTCATCAACAATCTCAGAATTGTGCAAATTCTGTACCATGTTCCTCTCAATATGCCATGTGCACAGCCTATGGTTAGAATTAGGCAAAATATGTCTGATAGCACTCTGCATAGCAAGGTCACCATCAGTTATAACAGAAATTGGATGCTTCTGAGCCATTGCAGCCAAAAAAGTGCGCAACAGCCACTCATAGGACTGACTTGTTTCATGAGAAATAATGTCACAGCCGAAAATAACTGTGCTTCGATGATGGTTCAGCCCAACAAATGGCACAAAAGGTAAATTGTATCGATTTGTCCTGTACGTGCTATCAAAAACAAGAACATCTCCAAAGGCTTCATAGTCAAGCCTGGATTGCACATCAGACCAAAATAATCCCTTCAGATGTCCCTTCTCATCAGTCAAATACTTGAAGAAAAAATCAGGATCTATCTTCTGCCTCGCCTTCAGATGACATATCACAGTTTCAGCATCACCCGCAACAATATTTTCTTGCTTGTACTTATAGCAGAAATTATAAATGTCCTTTGCTGTACATCTAACTTTATCATAGCCACCACACTGCATTTCCAAAATATCCATGATTTGGTGTTTACGTACCCCTGCAGTTTCCATCTCTACGATGTCGGTTTTCTGTGCATCACTGATCCCTTTATGTGAGCGTAGCAGACAAGTAATATCAAGTGTGCCCAGAGGGTGGTTGTGTTCGTCGATGAAATCCTTTACATACCACTGCCCTGTCTCCTTGTTGAGTGCAATAGTCAATTTGGCTAGACACCTACAGCGGGTCATGTTCCTTGGTTTCCTTTTCTTACTTTCTTTCTTCATGTGCTTCTGGTCACGAAACCCTTGCCGAGAACAAACAAATTTTCTTAGTTTTATTTTGTTTGTGGCTTTGTCTTTTTCCGAGTAGCATCTTCTTACACTAAACCCTTTCTTAAGAGCATAACTGTTGTAGAAGTCAAAACCATGGCCTTCACTGCTGAATGTAGAGTTGACAATTTGATCATATTCTAATAGAGCCTCTGCACTTAAATCAACCATGTCTTCCTGCATAATATCATCTAATCAGTACGGGAAAATGAATTGCATGATCCTTACAACTAGTACATCAGTGCAAGAGCAAGGGGAAAAGAACACTAAAAGGACAGTCATGTTCTAGATAGCACCTCCTTTCAACTCTACAAAAATAAATACAGAACTTCTTCACAGCAGCGATGGAATATGTATTGGCAAACCTCATTGTCTAATTTCAATATCTAACAATACACGCAGCCATGTGTATAAATAAAAAACTCAATATTGCATTGCATAGTCTCAGATAATTGTGTTCCACAACTTGACATCTATTAGGGTATAGCAGCTCTAGCAAAAGGGAACCACACCTGAATAATATCCAGACAACTAGCATTGCATCTCTTTTCAAGATGGTACATAGAATTAGATTGGTTTAATATGCTAGCGTTCCTTTATTTTAAATGCACATCATGCCCGAGTGCATGCTAATACTAATATATGGCTACAAGGTGCCTTAAATTAGTGAAAGAAATGAAATGAAAGTAGCTCAGAAGTGACATATATATATGAGAGCACAGCCTTTACCGCAAATAATCAGAAATATTTGTTGTTACTATCATGGTCCCATGGATAAAGAACTGATATTCAGATAATATTCCTATAATTCTGTTTGTACATAGTACATCTAGTTTCATTGGGTCCAACATACTACAAGTAGTGCTTCCAATTAGACTAGTTCAGACTGATGTATGGCTCCTTTTGACCATGAACCAGCATTCCAGGAACTGAACCTACTATATACTAACATTCAAAGAGCCAATCTATTCCTACTAAAGTGCTAATTCATCAGTCAAATGATTTCCTGGCACAACAGTTTCATTCCATCTGATTTATTACATGAATCAAACACACACAAAAAAAACAGGGGATATATGGAACGGGGTTGGACTCGACGGTCGAGTCGCGACGGCGGCGGGGGATCGGAAAAGATTTGAGGTGCTGTTTGGTTTCGATTCTGTAATGCATTCGTAAACGCAATCAGGATACGCCGTCACTGCAATCTGAATGGGCAAAGCCTGGTTTTGTTTGGTTGACACCTGTAACGGTATCTGAAAATATTCAGCATTCGAACTGCAAACTGAACAGAAAAGAATGCAGTTGTTCATCTTCCATCAAAATTTGCAAACAGAATCTTTTGAAGCGTACAAACAGATCCTAATCGTCATATCCTGGAACCGGTTATACAAGAATTTGTTGGAAAAAAAAAGGTGAGAAAAACAGAGCCAAAATCCACTTCAAGTAGCAGATGCATAGGGCAACTCGAAAATCCTAACTGAATCAGATCGGTCTCCTCCGATCTGCATGATCCGGCTCCCATGTAATGGAAGGAATGAGGAAGATCAAGTCCGACCTGGCACAGGCACTGGTGCGGAGCATCATCCTGCCTGGTTTGACCTCCACACGACGGCGATGGTGCTTCGCTACCGCCGGCCGCCGCAATCAGTCGGAGACAGTGATGGAAGTGAATGGAGGGCAGAGAGTAGAGGATGAGATGCAGGCGGAGAGATGAGAGGAGGGCTCGTCGCGCATGGGGGAAGAATCAAACAAACAGAAAATTGTGCTTTGAATAAAGCAGGGGCGACCTTTCATCTAAAAAAAATCAAACAAACAGGATTCATCGTACCTGCGACGGCGGAGAGGGATGGTGAGCTTTGAGAGGTAGCGGACGCGAGCGTTGAGGTAGCCCGCGTAGGCGCGGACGAACGCGGAGTGGTCCCACGACGCGGAGTGCGCCTCGTCGCAGAAGTCGTCGAGCAGCGCGAGGAGGGGCTCCCCGGCGCGCCGTCCGGAGGGGGCCGGGCGGATGACCTCGAGGCGGAAGTGCGGGTCGCCCTCGACGAGGCAGTGGGCCAGCGCGAGGCACTTGGCGGCGACGACGTAGTCGCGGGTGCGGGCGAGGCGGCGGGCCAGGGACGCGGCGCAGGCGGCCACGTGGGTGCGGCCCGCGCCCGAGGTGAGGCGGAGCACCTCGTCGGCGTGGCGCGCGTCGGGGGGCGCGTCGTCGTGGGAGGTGGCGCCGACGATGGCGCGGCGCGGGACGAGGGTAGTTTGGGACGGTGCGGCAACTGTTCGGAGCCCGGGGGTCTCGGTTTCTCAGAGGAGACATAGGAGAAATTACCAAACTACCCTTGTTTATGTTAAATTAGGTTGTTTAAGGAGTCAGATTAAATGAACGGCTGACAATAATCGCTGGGGAAGGAACCTGCAGTTCCTTCCAAGCACCGTAGAAAAACCCAAAGGACAAAGACTCGGTTCTTGGTCTGCTATGCGGAGAAAATCGGCAATTGATTATATCTCATGAAAACTGGATGACTCATATCATGTATTCTTCTGTCAGTGTACAACTTTTCATACACACAATGTAGTTGTTGTAAATTGTGACACACTATCAAAACATGTACATATATGGACGTATATAAGGCTGACAATAAGTGTCAAATTACAACAGTGTGACTATGTTTTCATCGAACGCTTTCTCTTAGCAGCTCTAGTTTTTGGCTCTCGAATCTCACAACTATAAACAAAGCTATGGTAGGGAGGTATCCGAGACCTCCATGTTAGGATCTCAAATTTTCCTTGAGGCTTAACGTTCCCATACACAACATCTTGGAATGTTATGTTTGGAACCTTTTGTTGGGAAAAGACTTGGTACTGATCATATACAATGAGATCTTCTGACTTTGTACCCATTCTACCAAGATATGTAGGTCTAGTTTGATTCAGAGCATCAGATGGATGCTCACCAAACTTGGACTGATGATTCTGGATGACCTGTCTCTTAAATGCGAGAAACTTGTACCAAAAGTGGATGTCAAAGTTATCCCTTAACAAGCAAGCATCGATGTTGGCACCAATGAGACTCCTGAAATGCGTTTTGGCTATCTCCATGGCTAAGTTTGCAAGCCTTGGGTGCTGTTCAGGATCAATGCTCCCAAAAGTGAGGGTCTTGAAGAAATACCAATGTTCTTCATCCGAAAAATAGTTTAAAGTAATAACTCCTGTCGTTCCAAATCTTTTTATCTTGTCAGATCGGCTTGTGATTACAATTTTAGTACCATTTGTCACCCACCTTTTAGAAGCCGAACTCAACATCTTCCAAGCATCTTCATTGATATCCTCAGCTACCTCAATAGCAATAAGCAATCTCTTATCTTTATTTGAAGTGCAGTTTCTATCTCGAAGAATAGATAGCCATTCATCTCTGAAATCATGGTCCCTCAACAATACAATTTCTGCAAAATGGTCACAGATTCTCTCATCACTGCAAACATGGGCAACAAGGGTACTCTTTCCGACTCTTCCAGGGCCAATAATTGGCAGGACCTCCAAGTCCTGAGTGCCATGAGCTCGTGTGTGCAACAGGAAGTTGATGACAAGTTGTGCCTCCATCCGACGACCAAACATGCAGTTCCTCAACATGATATGCATGCTATAGGCCTGGCGGAACATGCGAGGGTAGCTGATCAATAAACTGGTCAGCTCTTCCAGATCAAGGATCATGGAGCTCAAATTGTCAAGTCCTGCTTGAAGTTTTCTCAAACTCTGTCTTTTTTTACTTGACAAACAGAAGCCATTCAGAAGACTTACTTGGAGCAGAGACGTTGAGTGGCTCACGAGTTGACCTTTGGTTTCCTCATCATCGTGAGATTGGTACCTGAAGGTGTCAAGTGTGTAACAGCCTTGGAGCATGGTGTCCCTCAGCATGCGCAGCTGCTGGAGCATAGTTTGGCTTGTGATGTGCCGCACCATAGCTTCATCGATGATAGCCTGTGCCCGGAGAAGGACCCTGCAAAGGCGATTCTCCACATCTACCTGTGGCCCTGAGATTTTGTTGACGAAGTAACTTACGGATCTTGTAGTGAGCTCACCGAGGATGGCAGAAACAAAACTCTCCATGCTGGGCTCTGACCACCTGAAGATAATGCAGCAGGTTGTGTATAGGATGAAGAGGAACGGCATACTAAGAACGCCTCACTGCCCCAAGTCATGCACAAAGGTTGGTCAACTCCTTTCACACATGAGTGCTCTGACTGAATTTTTCTATAGAGATGCGTGTCAAAGAGGTACAGCTCTTGACTTTTATGCCTTCGCTTAATTAGCCATCACCATAAACATCTATTATCTTCTCTGCAAAGCTGTACCTCTGTTCTATTAGTTCCATATTTTTCTCTGTTTCTTCTAATCTTCAACGGATAGAAAAAAGGGAGGGCACCACGCAGAAGTCAAAATTTAAGCACAAAGAGAGGGCGTCACAATCCTTGGAACAGTGGCGGACCCAGGAATTTTTTTTAGATAGGGCGGACAATTAAGGTATAAACTTAACAATAGAAAAAAATTGAAGTGCATACGCACTATATGCACATAAAAATCGCACAAAAATAGACCATATGTGGTACGAACGAAATAGAAAAATAATTTAGATAATACATCATATGTGAAGAGTAAACAGCACTTTCAGATCAAATATCTCAACAAAAAACTGGAGACAAAAAACTTAAGACACCACTATAAAATACTAACTACTAGGCATTGTTTGGTGCCTTGGTCTTCTAGCCTTAGGCAATTCCATTCTCAATCAAGATATCTAAAAAACCCTTTCTCAATGTAGCATAACGCCATGTCATTGAGCTCATCGGCAGGGCCGGTCCTGGGGGGAGGCCAGCGGGGCAGCCGCCCTGGGCCCCCAAATCTGGACCCAACCCCAGGGTATGTATACGTATTACATCTGATCTGCCCCTGGCCTTTATTCCGCAAAAAATCGTAAAACACCCCAGCTAAAATGGGCTAATCACAATCAGCAGTCCATCATGCCCATCAGGCATTCACGTCTGTTGTTGCTGCCTGCAGCATGTCTTCCTTCTAGACCAATACGACATTAGCAGCTGAAGAGGCGCCTAGCATCATAATTCTTTGCACCGCACACACCGACACACGACGATGCAAGTCGCCGCAACGCTGATCGCTGACGAGGGACAATCGCCACGCGGCGTGATCTTGGTCACGCTCGCGCTGCCTGGTGCCGCACCGAGATCTCCGGTCAAGGCAGGCCTTTCTTCACTTCGCCTGACTGCACACACTAAACAAGGTTGGACATACGTATATCAATGTATGCTAATTGATATGCCCTAAGTTCCTAAAATGCTATCGCTTAATTGTTTTTATCCATTTTTTTTGTTGAAATATTCAGACTGATCATGTCGTCGTCGTGCAGAAAGTATTCTTCAGGTAGTGAAAAGAGAAGGAGAGAGACAGAGGGGGGTGGTGGTGTGGGGGGGGGGGGGGGGGGTGCAACGATCAAATGGGTTCATAGATCACTAAGAGGAGCCATTATCAACCACTTCACATCTAGAAATGTTAAAGAAACTTTTAAGGTAACAATTATGTACAAACATTTGTATATGAATATTTTTCTGATACAACTATTCATTTCACTTACAAATAGAAATTTATATTCATATGTATGTATGTGCGAAAAATAAATTCTTATATAGAGGGGCCCCTGACATTCAAATTTGCCCAGGGCCCCCGAAATCTCAGGACCGGCCCTGCTCATCGGACATCCTATTGCGCTAATCAGTTTGTCGAGCAATTGTGTGGTAGTGCTTCCCCAAAGAAACACGCACAGTCCAGGTGCACACATTTTTCACATCGATGTGATGCTGGCTAGTCACAACAAGGTGGAAAGGTTCTGGTGTAGCCTGGTTCTCTCATTAGTGCGTTTGGGATTGAGGCGTCGATGTCTGTCGAGGAGCAGTGCGCGTCAGCGGGAGATAAAAGCAGGCTGACACAAGCATACTTTATCCTTTTCGTGGCCCACCAGGCCATAAGTCCACACGAAGCCGGCCCATTACCCTTTCACTTGTCTGTGATCTTCAACCTCCGTCAAAACAAATCGCCACCGCCGGCCATGTCTCGATCTGGGCATGCTCGCCGAGTCGCTGGGGCACGGGGGATGGGGCGTTCCTCGGCGGCGGCTAGGTAGGGCGGCCGCCCCACCATGCCCTACTGGTGGGTCCGCCACTGCCTTGGAAGAAGTCAAAGAACCTTTGATTTTAAGAAAGGAAGAGCAGTCATACTTGACCTTCTTTGCTACATAGAGTAGCAGAAAAAACAAGATAGCTGCCTTCCTATCATCTTCGTATTTCAATTCAACTTACTTGCGTCAATAGTGTGCTTGCCGAAAAGCTAGAATTGCCATTTTCTTGACAACTAAAAGTAACTGAAGTCTTAACAGCCATTTTGTTCTGAACCCTGCATCTGGCAGTAACTAAAAGAATCTAAGATTGGCAAGCCACTTCCTCCAATTTCATACGCATCATAGCATCGCAGAAAGGATGTATGGTTGATTTGTAATAGATGTTTCATTTTTTATAGATAATGATAATTGTAATGGATGTTTCATTCTGAGCAACAGGTGTTGTTTGACATTACAACACAATTTGAGGCAGCAAGCAATGATTTTGTTTTTCATGTTTGTATTAGACATGCATTAAGATTCTTTTCCGCTACCAGATCCCCAATAGGTCAAATCAAATGCGCTGATGTCCATTGTCACCATCTCTAAAAGTCGGTACGCCTTCAGCATGGAATTTCTTTCTTCCTACATTTGAAATAGTGACCATGTTCAGTACGTACCCCCGTTGCGTGCTTGAAAGTTAGAATAGCATTTGAAACACTTATCCATATTAACTGCCTGGCATGTGGCGCCGATTCCCACTAGCACTTGTCCATTACCCTTAGGTTAAAACCTCTAATCCAAACACCAAACATGTCAACAACATTAATAGGCGGCTTCAGCATTAATACCTTCAATTAATACAAAAAGATAGCTCAATCAACCTTCAATTAATCTAGAAAACTGCGATAAAAAAGATGTTGTGTAGTATCTTAATTGCTATAAAAACAATATATAATTGTGATATCTCTCTCTCTCTCTCTCTCTCTCTCTCTCTCTCTCTATCTATCTATCTATCTATCTATCTATCTATCTATCTATCTATCTATCTATCTATCTATCTATCTATCTCTCTCTCTCTTCGTTTACATTGCCGGCCAGTGCATTATATATTTTCCTGATGAGGGAAAGGCTCTGCTCATGGTCATGCGCCCCAACCCAAGGTTTGCAGCTCGACATCCTTCTCATGTTATGCTATCCAAATGGGCGGCACACTAGTCAGAGTATGCTATTTCAAGAACAATCACAAAAGTCGTGCCCGGCCCAAAAAGGCACGGCTTATTTAATTTCGGACCGGCAAGGCACATATTTCTTTTCGTGCCGGGCCGTGCCAGCCCACATGCCCAGCCTTCAGCCCATAGGCTAGCATGACACAAAAAGCAAGAAAAGCCCATGTAACCCGTTAACCATGCTACGGCCCGTTAACCCGAAATTGCAAATACCCTTAGTGAACACTTCATCTAAAATCACAACATATTCAACAAAAACTCAACTTATGCATCAGTTTTACAATACGTTTATCAAAAACATACATATACATCAAAACATTAGCCACAAACTTAACGTTTACAGAAACTTGCCCCTCAGAACAGTCGAGCCCCTCGCCAGGCCAAGCTGGGACTTTAAATGGGCAGTGCCTATAGAAAGGCATGTGCCGTGCTTTTTCATGCTTACCTATAATTGTGCTGTGCCCATGCCACTCATCATGCCCAACCCTCGGCCCAAGCACGACACACAGCCTCGTGTCGTGTCGTGCTTGGGCCAGGCCAATCTTTGCGTGCTTCGTGCCTGACCGCTTAGCCCAATCTGTTTGGACAGCACTATTCTCTCGCACCCCCACTCCCATATGACGGCCCACACACACTTGAGACAGACCAATCGTCGCCTTATGAGTGGCTCCCTTGGTTTCCGCTCGATCTGAAGCAGTTTCCCTGCCACCATGGATCTTTTCAAAAAAATATATATATCTTCATCTTAGGTGTGTACATGGTGGAAGTGGTGCTAGGGCGAGAGGCGAGCGGTCGCGGTTCTTGTGCTGTGTGCGGCAGAGGCCGCCGACGAGGCCCGCACGGTGCTGGTTATGGATCAGAACAATGAAAATTTTCTAGAACAAAAGATATTTGTATTAGGAACCAACAAAAATTGTTACGGAACAATAGTTCGGTAACAATTTTGATATGAATAGTGTTCACCGGAGTTTATGCCTGCGGCACTAGGGTCGACGGAACAGACAGATGGAAAACTCTGCGACCTAGCTGTGGACTGAGTTGGCTGACATTGGATGAGTTGAAACGTGATAGGAGAGGCCCATGTCAGCCAACATGCCCGATATCATGATCAAAAGCATTTGCGGGTGTACATTATTTAATGACTTGAATTGCTGTTAGTAATAGATTCATCCTTCTGAAGCGTCTTTGATTTAGTTTGCTCAAAGCCTGCTAACGATCGATCTCTTTAACAAATCAAGTGCCACACGGGAAGTTATTGAACAGAGATTATATGTCAGGTTGATCTGTCGATGAGGACGTGCATTCGCCAAAAAACAAATGTTGATTTGTCAATCAAATAGAAATCCCCATTTTGGCTTCAAAAAACACATGCAAGATTCAGATGTGAGGCTGCTGCCGCCGCCGCTCGCACAGGTCTGTGAAAACACGCACACGCCCATCGGCAAAGGACGCCTCAGAGGCAGCAGGACCACGCCAACGCCACCACGGGATTCGATCCGGCAACGCGCGGCGCCCAGCCGTCGAGCTCCCGCATCAGTTCCGTTACGGAGGGGCTAGCAGCGACGTCGGCTGCATCTAGGGAACACGAATTAACCCGCAGTTTTGAGAACGGGGACAGTTCCGTTACGAGGACACGAATTTATCTCGAGACCTTGCTAAATTTTCGTGTTCCGTAGATGTGTGTTGGCATATATCGATGCCAAACCCCACCTATTTTCAATTAGTAAAGCATCTATATATCCTTCCTTATAAATAAACAAAAGGATACAACAATTAATGATTGTTCCCAGCCCGTCTTTCTGTTTCTCCATATATACATACATGTATATATATGCACGTGCCCAGTTCGATTCGTCCTTTTTCATCAGCTCTTCTACGCAGCAAGGCGGCGGTGACCTTGTAGAAGAGGTATGCTCTTCGTATCACAAGATCTCTCCTTCGTTCCTGTCTGTTGCATGCCCTACGGGCAACTTGGTGATACGCGTCGATAGATTCTCGGCAAATTAAACAAGTTTTCTTTTCTTTTTTCCGCTTCCGCGCAGCCGTCAGTTGGTGGCGGTGCCAGGAGCTGCTACCGGGGCTCAGATTAACCTCGTATAATCCTTTATCTGTCTGCAGGTGCTACACCCATTCATCTTTGGCTGCTCTGCGTTCTCGAGTATTCGAGCGTTAATTATGGCCACCAACAAAGGGACCGAAGTCACTGTATCTGCACTCACGATTGGGGAAGCGAACATGAAGGCTAGCAAATCCCCTGGTTTCATATGGGCACTGGCCGTCTACTTTGCTTCTACTTGTATGGCTTTCTCCTTGGGTATGGCATATGGTATCTACACCGACCCTGACTTAGCCATAGGCTCTCCGTGGTGTCTGCTGCCCATCATATTATGGGGAGTCTACATGGCGCTTGTCTCGGTGATATTCAGCTACATGGACCTGTACCTGCCGCATGCGCCTGTCACCGTTAGAGAAGCTGTCGTGGAGATTGGTTGGGGTTATGTCGGCTTGCCTCTCTTGTTTATAGCCACTTCAGTCCCATGTCTTCACCTCGCATGGACAGCCGTCACAGTGGTTTGCTTGTTATCAGTTGGTGTAATCTTTGGTGCCGTTGTTTTCTGGGTGCGGCTTGTTCGCACATACAGAAAGTAGGGTGGTAGCTGAGGCTTCGATTTCGGTTCCTAGACTAGAGTTAGATATAATTAGACCTCTTTCTGTAAGAGGTCAAAGTACTGGTTGTGTAACTAGAGCTTATTTCTAATTAACCTGATACTCAATAAGCTACCAAGTCTTCTAGATCTCCAGGGGATAATGGGCAACTACGAAAACTACACTGAGAGGCTTTACATCTATGCATGGGAACCATGTAGCCTTGTAATGAATAGTAGTTAAGTTCCACCATGCATATGTGTTGACACCAGCAAATTATGGTGTCAACAATATGTTTTTCTCTTTCTCTTCTTGCTCGTGCACTGGCGGTAATGGGAAGGGAAACCAGAGGACTTCTCCCATCGACCTCGCACCTCATCTCTGCTGCACAAGGGAGAAAAGGATCGGGGGATTTGTGACGGCACCGTATTAAAACATCCTTAACTGTTGAACCATAAAGTGAATTGTTCATCATTCCACTACAACTTAAATTGTTGGGTGCAACTGGTCGATTCATAGTAGCTTAACATGGTATATCAAGTCAGAGATTTTGGGTTCATGTCCTGGAGACCGCATATTCTGCATTGCCGCTCCTATTTCCATGTTCGAGATTTGAGGGAGCTTCCATGTGAGGAGGAGTGTTGAACTATAAATTACGCATTGTCTATCTTTTGGCATCAGCTTAGACTTTTGGGTAAGTAGATAAGTGCAAAGTAGCTTAACATTAAACATATTTAGTGGCATGACGACAACTTTGATTATAGAGCGGCAGCCACTACGCCACAATGTGGCTTTTCTCTCCTTTCGTTAGTTACATTACAAATAACAAATAATAAATACAAGACATGACAATTCAACGTGGACTTTAGAGCTTGTGATGCTAACAGCGGGCGTTCATGCATTAATTGTACTATGAATGTAAAAAAAAACTACAGTTATTATCCATGACTAATGGTCTCTCGGTCATTGCTTTCTCACAGGCCGCCCTCGCCAACAGGCAACAGCGAGTGATTGAGGCTTTTCGCCGCCCGTGTCGTCCGAGCCGTCATGCCACAAATAGGGATGAAAACGGGACGGGAAAATCCTGTCCCATCCGGCTCCCGATCCCACATTTCTCCTGATCGTTTTCGGATTTCCAGGATAAAAACGGTAACGGACGGGAACGGGAAAATAGTAAATGAAAACGGGAGCAAAAACGGTTAGGGGTTTTCCGTCCGTTTTTCCAGGATCCCGTTTTGAGCCGGGATTATCCTGTTTTTCTCCTGTTTTCAGCCCAACTCGGTTATAGCCCAGAAGTCAATACTCAATAGCCCATCATTCCCAGACCAACTCAAGCCCATCTCGCCTGATGTAAAACCTCATCCCGAAAGCATAGCGCATCAATGGCTGGCTTCCCTCGCCGCCGCCGCCGCCTGCACGCACGCTGCGCCGCGCCGCGCCGGCTTCCCTCAACCTCGCCGCACGCCGAGCACGGCCGCTCTCGCCCTCGCCCTCGCCCTCGCAGTGCTCTCGGATGCCGCTCATCGTCGCCGCGTCTCCCATACACCAGGGCCGTCCCTGAGATTTTAGAGGCCTGGTGCGAGATTTTGTTGAGGGGCCCTTTTTTTGACTTACTAAAAAAATATTTAATCCCCTAAAAAAACTAAAAAATATTTAATTGTACAACTAATATTTTACCAGCATGACAAAATTAGTGGTAAACATAATTTATGGCTCCTAATTTCAAGTTATTATTGGATCATCTACTCCTAGAAAAGTTAAATTAAGGAATTGCAAAGTTTTCTAGACACCTACACCTTTTCTTCAAAAAAAATAATGGTTAACTATGCAAGATTGAAGTAATCTTGCTCTTGTATTTTTGGCCTTGCCCTTCAAGTGATCAGGCGGCAAGTGCAAAATCCTACCATGTCGCGTACGAAACTGCAGGCTTCAGCCACAGGCCACCTCGTCTACAGGCCTAGTCTTACGGACCAGGAAAAAAACAGAAGGAAAATGAAATAAACTAAAGGCCCACAGTCCATAACGGTTCGGTGTCTTCTTCATTGGGTTCCTTTAGCTTTCATGCAGTACTGAGTTCTATCTATGGCGGCACGGGCGACAAAGTAGCGGAGCGGCCGTTGAAGTACTTGCATCTTGGAAGGGGCCTCTGATTTTCGGGGGCCCTGTGCGGTAGGGATGGCAATGGGGCGGGTTCGGGGCGGGTAGAGCAAATCCATATCCGCCCCGACAGGTGTAGCGGGTAAAAATCCCCACCCGCCCCGTCCCCGTGGGTGAAAATCCCTACCCGGCCCTGTACCCGTCGGGTATTGGGGCGGGTACCGGGTATCCACGGGTAGAACACTATAAACACATGTCAACTTTAGAATTCAACAAATTTTCACAATTTTGTAGCCTCTCACACAACAAACAACAATATATTGAAAAAATTAACTAAAACGGCTGCTAGACAACCTATGGACAACAAACATTAACATAAAACAACCCACATGTCACATAAAATAAGTCAAATTTAGAATTTAATTCAAATTTCGGGTACCCACCGGGTCACCCATGGGTGGGGATAAATCCCCGCCCCGTACCCGACTCATGTCCGGGCAGGTATGGGAGCCACCCACGGGTAGAAAACGAGCCCCATACCCGGCCCCATCGGGTGTACCCGTCCCCGAATTGCCATCCCTACTGTGCGGTCGCACCGTCCGCACACCCTCCGGGACGGCCCTGCATACACATCGGCAGGTTGAGAACTTGGTATTCTACTGTTAACTTGTAATGTGTCGTGTGAGTATGCAGATTTGTTGGCTGTTGGCTGTTGCCTGTTGGCAACTTCATGTGCGTCTGGTGGTGGCTGGTCCTTGTTCTTTACGCGAAAACTGCTAGTGTCCTGGTGTTGTCTGGATACTGATCTGGATACTGTCTTTTGGTTGAGAACCTAGTACTGTTAAATTGTATTATTGCCTGTTGGCCAGTGCGTCTTGCCCTTGTCGCCTTGCATGTTGGCCTGTGCACCGTAGGAGGCTGTGACTTTTTTTTCTCACTGTCACAATGTGAGAACTGATTAGTGTTGGCTGGTTCTGCTTGATGGCGCCTCGGACTTGTTGTGAGAACTGATTAGACGCCTGGTATTTGTTGTTTGTTATCTTGGCGACAAGAATGTGTCGGCATTCCCGCTTAAACTCCCGGTTCCCGATCGTTACCGGCATGTTTCCGTTTTTGTTTGTTTTTGTATTCCCAGTACTCCCGTGACTGTTTCCGTTCCCGGCTGTCCAGTTTCCGTTCCCCTCCGGTGAAAGAAATATGGAAACGGAAACGGTTGGGGTGTTTTCCCGTCCGTTCCCGTCCGTTTTCATCCCTAGCCACAAGAGTTGCAAGTGCCACCAACCCCACACATGTCACTTCCTTCTCGTACATGATTTCACGGGTGGATATTGACAGTGCGTACTGTTTCATGCACGGTTGAAAAACGTACGTCCTTGAGCTTCTGAACCATCCCAGTGAGTCAACCTAGAAAAAGATAGAGATCCAAGAGCAAAACAACATTAGTTCAACTCGCATGCATGATAGAAAGTCAACAGCCCGGCCACCGAGATAGTCCTCTGAATCTTCATGGCCAACCTGAGAATCCTCGCCACAGCCATGCTCCGGCCGATCTCGACTGGCACAAAAGAGAAAATTCGACAGCGCAGGTGTTTGTATGGCGATTTTATTTGACTGGTGATTCGTGCAAAGTATTCCTGGTGGATTTCCCTTCTCCGGAGACCCGAGTCTATCTCCACAAAATTGCACAGTCGTCATAATCCGAACCATCATCATCATCAGAGTCCGAACTGGTGCTGCTCGGTTCAAGAATGGTAACGCAAACGCAATCGCAATCGAAAGACACTGGTAGCAATCAAAGTAACAGATTACAGACTTTGTTTGGTTGACACACCGTAATGAAACTGGAAAACGAGAGCTGACAGATGCAGGCCGCCATGGATGGGTGAAGGAGAAGGGCAAAGTTCGTCGGCGGCAGCAAATCCATCGTGCACGAGCTCCGGCCTCCGGCTGCCCTGCTCTTGCTGGCCTTCCCTATCCTCTCCACCTATGAGCTCCCGATCTCCAGCGGCGGCGGACACAAGCCATGACTAATGGCTGCATCGACCGGATACGGGGCTTGCCGTTGCTGCTGCAGATCGCCGGATTGATCCAATACCGCCATCAGAAGCTCGCCCTCGGGTATGGAGGCGAGGTGGGTTGAGGCGAGCTAGCGGAGGCGAAAGGGGATCGAGCTCGTTGGGTTTGAGGCGAGAGGAAGACGACGGGCGAAGCGTTTCGTTATCTGATTATGCTCGGATGTGGCGGTATCGGGTTTGCACTGGCCCGTATCCGATGATTACGATGGTGCCTAAAACAAACAAGATCTGACGTAATCGGTTACCGTTGGGACCTGAATACATTACCGAACCAAACACCTTGAATCCACCAACTTTTACTTCCCACAAATATCAACGAACCTGGTGCTCCCCTGAGTCCCCTCCACTTTTTTCCACAAACATTTATCGATACCGCACGGCTGCAGTCTTGACTTCGACTCCGCCGTAGATGGCCATGATCGTTTGTGCCGCACGTCCAGTGGCGGAGCTTGAGCCAACAACAGTCAAGGGGGGCTGGTTCCACTGATTAAGCAAAAAAAAACTAAACAGTACCTAATTTACTATTCATTCAGTGTAAATTTGTGCAAGGCGGGGGGGGGGGGGGGGGGGGGGGAGCATGGCCTACCATGGCCCCAACTAAGCTCCGCCCCTGCACATGTCATGCTCTCTCATCCAATGCTGTCTCACCCAGTGTTTTGAATTTCGGTAAAAAAAATTTACCGGTCAAGGGCGACATAACGAAAATCGGCCGGTTTCGGTCCAAAATTTTTGAAAATTTGAATGCAATTTGGCCAACATCAAATACCGGAGGGTACCAGTATACGAAATTTCGGCGAAAATCTCGAGTTTTTTCACTGGTCTCACCTGTTCTTCGCCGGATACATGTTAGTGCCTCCCGAGCTCATCCACAGCCGCAGCAAGCCGAGGAAGTGGCAAAGAAAATTGACAACATCGCTGAGAAAGAGGTCGTATATGACAATGCCCGGAGGTATGGTGAAACCCCGTTCTAAATGTTCTAAACGTTCTCATTGCTTATGAAGTTCTTTATTTTAGAATCATTATTAAGTGCTGCATAGTGGGGGAGCCGGCCTATTTTTCCTTTTGGAATTCTAAATTTTCTTATTGCTTTTTTTTTTTGGCAGCTTAGTGGAGGAGCTAAACAGTTGTACATGATGCAAATATATAGTGCTGCCTCCAGCCGGTTCCTAGCTAATATGACTATATATAAGACAGCTCTCTTAATTTCTTACCATGTATTGCTTTACATTGTCTCTTGTTTTATGTGCTTTCTCTTTACTTATGAATGATTGATATCCATGCATTCTTAAGAAAAAGGTCAGCTAAGGTGTTTCCTTCCATCTGAATTGTGTTTCCACCCTTTCCTTTGGAGATTTGCTGTCTGAATCTTCTATGTATACTTTTAGTGAGGAGAACTGATTAAAATCCAGTAAACTTGACTTTTTGAGTCAAGTTTGATCGTTCATCTAATTCAAATTCGCAAAATTATAAGTTATGCTTCAATTTTCTTTAGTGATCAAACAAACTATAACAAAAATATTTGATAATGTTTTTAAAAAATGAATAAGACAAATGATCAAATTTAACTCAAAAAATCAATTGCGACATCAATTTAAGAATGGAGTGAGTACTTCCAGTAGGATGCGAAGGCTTCACCTGATTCCTTTGTGCCTGCATGCTGTTCACTACAAGGTTCCCATCATTTCACTACCGAATTCTCTTCGAGTGGCCAGCAGTTTTCCCACTCACTCCGTTTCTCTTTTAAATGTCATTCTCACTTTCCAATGCGACTCTTTCTATCTCTACTCTTTCAATGCTCATCATTTTGAGCACTATCTCTACTTTTTCATTTTCTTTAATTACCATGCCCAAGTCTAAAACAACACATAAAAAGAAACGGTGGGAGTATTTTTAGTACTGCTCATGAATGGCTGACAGCTTTTTAGTGTATATATTGATATAATTTCCCTACCCACTCATTGTCGTCCCTTGTGGCGTTTATCATATTGCGTGGACCTGTCTGTAAGTAGGTAGGTACTTGTTGCCATAATGGGACCACCGTCCATCTAGGTGTACCGGCCCAAAAAACTTCTTCCCCTCCTCTCAAATAAGCTCAGGTGTTCCTTATTCCTTGTGGCGTTTACCATATTGTGTGGACCTGTATTATATGATCCCTTTCACATACATAAAGCTGTACCTATCTCAGGTTCCTGTTGCCATTCGAGAAGCTATCCTAGTAGTTGGTTAGGTTTGCATCAGGTACCCCCTCATGGTAATAGCATTGTTGTTCCTTGTTTTGGCCTCGCATGGATGATTGGGTGTATCTTGCTTGCACATACAGAAAATAGCTAGAATTGTAGGCACACCTGAAAGTTCCATTGAAAGTAAATATTGTCTCCATTATTCCCACCCGCCGCACTTTCTTATCTTCCATATCTCTCTCCTTGCACCACCACCCACCAAAGCCTTGCCACCTCCCTGGTCGCAGCATCTTAGTGGGAGGAAGCTGAAGCCGGGGTTGCCGAGGTGGAGCGCAAGACAAGAAAGACTAGGCCGGGGCCTCAAAGGCAGAGTGGGACGAGAAAGACAAGTCCGGGATCACATCGCTTAATCATGATCGGTCACGTCGTCCCTGTTGCAGTGCTGGAATAGGAGGAGGAACTGGTCCCTCTTCATCGCGATACTCATGTACCTCGTCACCCTCGTCGCGTGTTGTTCCCATATCTCACCATCACCGTCACAGAGTACACTTACGTTGATGGCAGGTGGATCTACCTCCTCGATAGATGTGTTGATCTTCTTCCTCCGTGTCACCCTTTGCATGCTTTAGCTAGTTTCGTGGATGGTGCTCACCCTTTACTTACTGGGCATATCTTGCTCACACATAAATAAAGTAGCTATGGTCTGGTAGGCTATGTTTGTTTACTAAACATTCAGATGTGCCTACTTTAACTATAGTAATGGTTCTAACACTCGAGTACAAAACATTTTATGTGTAAAGTGGCTAACCAATACCTCAAAGCCGGACACAAACCAAAACAGGAGCCACCTCAATTCTTTACACCCCTCAGCCTTACTCTGATCTGTAACATAAAAAGCAAGAGGGGAAAAACGAATCGGCATTGGAAAAACTTCAAGAATGACAGATAAAACCCAGATATCTGAAAATCCAATAGGAAAACGAAACTCCTCTGCCCAAGCCAATCCAGGAAGTCCAACCCCGAACAAATCCAAGAAAAGCAAGAACGAAGGCCCCGACGCAAGAAACTGCACACACACCTAGGCAGAA
This sequence comes from Eragrostis curvula, assembly GCA_007726485.1. Lineage (NCBI taxonomy): Eukaryota > Viridiplantae > Streptophyta > Magnoliopsida > Poales > Poaceae > Eragrostis > Eragrostis curvula. The sequence continues at coordinate 1,143,645 of RWGY01000035.1, read as the reverse complement.
GAGCGCATCCAATCCAATTACTCTGCCTCCCATGTATGCACACAAGAAAAAGCGACGGACGCCCTATGCACCACATATGTCATCGGAACTCCAGGTTGTCGAGACACGTGCCCAGGTAATCCTTCACCAACTGCAAGACACTGACTTGAGAGAGGTGATGGAAGGGGTAGTATACCTGCGAGGGAAGGAGTGGAGGGGGCAATAATGGTGTGACAGAGAGAAAGAGGGGTGGCCGGCAAGCTTGCATCTGGATCTGGGAGAGTGGGACTAAGGGAGGAGGGGTGACGGGTGAGACTTGCAGCTTTGCCAGCAAAGACTTAGTGCGGTCATCGAAAGTCGGTCTTCCATTGGAGCCAAGTGAGAGCTACCAGTCATCTATTGTGATGGTGGAGTTGTTGGTTGCTGTTGCATTCATTGGTGGGGGCATGCATTCGCCGTCGATGCCGTAGGACAGTAGGGTGTGCCTGTGTGCCTTGTGCCCCAAGACCTTTGATTGTGAGATTGCCTATTTGTGGCACATGAAAACACACAAACTGACCTCCCCCAAAGTGCCGCCCACGCCCAAGAGGGATACGAAGGATCCGAAGCTAAAGCCTTTGAAGATGGACGGTTAGGATGACGTGCACCTTTTGACTTAGCTAAGGTGTTAGGAGGCATCCTGACAATGCACCTAGAGATCTGATGATCCTATAGGGGAACGAGCCCCCGCCAACCCCTTAGGAGTTGCCAGAGTGCGTGGTGGATTTGAGCAAGATGGCAGTTGCCGAGGTGGTGCATAGTGTTCCGGAGCGCCGATGAGGTTGATCCTCGGACTGTGGCACAGTGATGAACTTCTCGTGAATGTCTCCAAGACGTAGTCCATTGTTGCTTCACACAATGTCTGCAAACTCTTACAGTAGGAAGAGACGGGGTGCTTTTACGTTCGGAAGAGACGGGGTGCTTTTACGTTCTGTCTTTTTGTTTGTTTGTGAAATTTACTTTTCTTTTTTAGCATAAAGTGGACCCCACACACTCCACCACCACGTGTACCCACCAATATTCTTGTGTGTGTGTGTGTGTGTGTGTGTGTGTGTGTGTGGCTAACCACTAACTCAAAACCGGATATGAATCGAGACTGGAGCCGCATCGATCCCTCCTCCTCTCAAGATTTACATCTCTCGCCTTGCTTCGATCTGTGAAAAAAAATCAAGAGAGGAAAAGGAATTGAGCATGGAAGATTCTCTAGAATGACGACAAAAACTGAAAATCTTAAATGCCAACAAGAATACAAAACACCCCTGCCCTATCTAATCCAAGAAGTCCAAACCCGAACCAATCCAAGAACAGCAAGAAAACGAACGCCCCGACGTGAGAAACAACACACACACAATTCCAATCCAATTACACTCTGACTCCCGTGTATGCACCACAAGCAAAAGTGATAGAGGCACTATGCACCACACATATGGCGCTGCAGGAGCTCCATGGTTTTGAGGCGCTCACCCAGGTACTCCTCCACCAACTGGAGGACATGGATCTAGGAGAGGCGAGCGGAGGGGTGGCGGACTGGTGAGAGGCAGAGGTAGAGGGGGCGATGGAGTGGCTGAGAGGAGGAGGGGGTGGCCGGACTGTCCGCCTTTGGATCTGGTAGATAGGGAATAAGAAAGGAGGTGTAGTGGCTGAGAGAAGTGAGAAGTTGTAGTATGTTGTGATAGTTGAGAGAGCGAGAGTTAGAGGAAGGCAGCTGAGAAAAAGAGAGAGAGGATAGGGCCGAGTGTTGGTTGGGTTTTGGCTTCCATTGTATACGACCGGACTAAGTTGGGTGGGGAGCAACCAAATGGGGCTCCTTCTTCAACAGCTGTGGTCCTTCTCATGAACCACTAGTAGAAATCGATTTGTAGTGACGCTCAATGAGGCGGACTGCTGCTACAAATCGGACAAACTGCTGACAGCAAATGCCATAGTTGGACACATGTAGAATCATATTAACATCGCATGGTCCTACCCAAACTCCATCTCCATAAAAAATCCCTGTTAGGTCGTGTAACCTCACCGCCACTAGAGTTTTCATTCTTGCATTTCCAGCCAACTCCTGAAGGATAATTAATGAGTTACACAAGATGATTCTCTGAGAACTCAAAAGGTTACAATATAAGAGCGGAGAAAAGTCTAGTGTAAACTGAGAACTCAAAAGGTTACAATATAAGAGCGGATACAAGCACTACAAGGGATCAGCTCATTTGTGATGATGAAATTCGTCATTAAAAGTCCATTTTTCATCACTATTACCACCTTGTGACGAAATTCGTGTCGTCACAATGTCATCACTATTAATGGCGTCACAATAAACATAGTGACGAAATTTGTTTCACCACAAACATTTTTACTTTTGTGATGAACTGAATAATCACTGTTGGGCAACGCTTTAGTGAGAACTTGTCATCACAATTTTGAGTTCAATTAGTGACGTTAAATTCGTCACTTTCTCTTTGGTTCCAGTGACAAAATTAGTGATCACTAATTGATTGTTATTTGTGGCAAGAGACATGTCACATTTTTCCATCTTAACTATGATGATTTATATCGTTACAAATACACACTTTACTTGTGACAAAAAAGACATCACAAGAAACCAATTTTCTGTGATCATATTATTTAAATAGTGATGAGGTGTGCGCATAAGTAATATACTTTGTTGTGCCAAAAAAATTTGTTGCGTCCGATAACATTTGTCACTAATTTAAAACGCATTTGTGATGACCTTTGTCTCTACTAATAAGGGCCCAACATTAGTGTCAAAAGAAATTAACAGTGATGACTAAATTTTGCGTCATTTCTATTTGCATCAAAGTTATGTGTGACAATTGGTTTGGCCAAAACAATGATTTCTGGTGACAATCCAATGCAAACATATGAAGACGTAGAAATACAATAAATTCGAGGTTGAATATCAAATGAATAATATATTGAATATTTTCTGGAGACAATTGGAACTTAAAATAACAAAAAGTACCCAGCTCACAAATCGAGGGGTGCACCTATTGTAATTTAGCTTCTTAAATGCTAGCTCATAATTCATTATGAAACTCCTAAACATAAATAAACTACTTTTCTATGAAGATAGTAACTCTGGCTAGGAACTAAATCTATCAATGAACTGAAATGTCGCTGCCTCCAGGATGCTTCTTGAATAAAAGATACTTTGCTGTCCTGCTCCTTGACAACAATTCTTTTTTAGAGCTCCTGAAATTTCATATGTGGAGTTAATATAACATATGCTTGCACTAATCAGTAAGGTAAATAATACATAGTGTTGTTAGCTTACAAGGTGTGTTGCCAGATGTGGAGTTTGGTGCAGAAATAGTATGAGCTGCAATGCGTGCCAATGCAATATTCATCCTCTCCTCCAATTTCTGATCCATCAAGCGCTCCATGTCCGCATTCTGCGCTTCCACAGTGCGCCTTTGGGAAGCAAGTTCTTCACGTTGAGACTGCATATCATCTCGTAGCTGCATATTTGCTTGAGTCAACCTTTGAACTTCTGCTTCCAAAGCAGCAGCATGTTCGTGGGCATTGTCAGCATGTTGTCGGGCGATCTCAGCTTGTGCATGCAGCCTGTGCCTTTCTTGAGCACCTTGGTTTACAGCAGGTACACCAACACCACGAGAGTGGTTTGGTTTTCTTCCCAAGACTAAAGCAAAGTGCTCAGTTAGATATTGCAGAGGCCATAATTGAGCTTTGTAACTTCTTTCGGGAAATTTCTGCGAAGAAGTTAGATATGAAGACCCTTGAAAAACTAGATTCCTCAATTGCTCTAACACTTTGTAAGCTAGAGAAAATTTTTCCTCCATCATTCTTTGACGTAATGATCCACTTACCAGTCCATTTAGCTCGCGAAGCTATGGCTGGTGGGCCTGTGCAGTATCGTTGGATGTATCCCATTGAACGATATTTGCGTAGATTAAAGTCCTTTGTGAAGAACAAAGCTCGGCCAGAAGGATCAATTGCTGAGGCTTACATTATGCAAGAGTGTGTGCATTTTTGTTCCATGTACTTGAATGGAGTTGAAACAAGGATTAATCGTCCTAGCCGAAATGATGATGCACCTGCAGACAACAACAACAACAGTCAACTACAAATATTTTCTGCAACTGGCAGGGCACTCCTTGGTAAAAAATATGGTTTTATGGCACCACAGGAACTGGAGAAAGCCAGGACATATATTCTAATGAATTGTGAAGAGGTTTCAGAGTATGCAAAGTAAGTAATAAAAACATAACTCAATGTAACAAAAAATTATGTGATCGATATCTAACATCTGGTTATTGTCATAACAGCACCCACAAGAACTACTTGAGTTCCCAGAGCGCCAATAATATTGACAGAAGGCACGATCGTGAATTCTTCAAATGGTTCAAGCAACATGTAAGTTTTGATATGTAATATTACGTATTTCACACTGATAGATTCTAATGGATATCAAATTACATATTTTGCACTCTATACAGATATTGGAGCTACATTCCAATGGATGCTCCTCTGTTACAGAAGATTTATTTGCTTTAGGCAGAGGTCCTGATTCTCGAGTGTACAATTACACTAGCTATATGATTAATGGATGGAGATTCAACACAAAAGACCGAGATATGCTGGTCAAGTCACAAAATAGTGGAGTATTTGTTCAAGGTGATGATGAGAGTGGAAACAAAGATTATTTTGGTGTCCTAACAGATATAATCAAGCTAACATACGGCAAGTATAGTGTTGTATTGTTCAAATGTGACTGGTGGGATGTTCATGCCACAGGAAGAGGGGTAAAAACAGATAGGCATGGTTTCACATTGATAAATACTTCTCGTACTTTGCGCGTCAATGATCCTTATATTTTGGCAACACAAGCTGAGCATGTATATTATGTCAAAGATACTGTAGATCCAAAATGGCTTGTTGTGGTTAAGACCAAACCACGTGATCTGTATGATGTGCCCCCAGATGAAGATGAAGATGAAGAAAGTGATATTACAATATCCAATAGTTCTAATAACGAAGCATGTCAAGAAAATGAATATATTACAGTTTCCTTGAGTGAAACTATGCCAGATGACATCTAAAGTACAGTCCTAAAGAGGCTAGATGTTGAATGTGAAGCTATTGTTGCAAATCCGAAGAAACAAACTCACAATAGGGAAGAAGATGATGAAGAAGAAGAGGAAGAAGACTCAGAAAGTGATGGTGATGAGTACATGGATACAGATGACAGCGGCAATGAAAGTGATGAAGACGATTCAGATGATAGCTAAATTACCAACTAGCATACGGTAGATATGTTTTTTCAACCATCCATATATATGGTGACTGAGATAAATTTCAGTTGTTCTCGCTCTAAGCAATTACATTGTCAACCATGTACTGCCCTGATATTATGTCAATTTCTTTTCCTACTGCCCTGATATTATGTCAATTTCTTTTCACGTTTCTTATGAGATATTGTGAATGGCTTGAGTTTTCTTGCATCAGTGGATCATTCGAAGTCTGAATGCTGCAAAACTTAGAAAACATTTTGCCAGGAAATAACCAATTTACAAATAGATTGAGGGGAGTTACCTCTGTCGTAGGACATGTACAGGTTGCCTCCTTCTTCCTGCTCGTCACCACAGCTCCATTATGGATCTGGGAGCTCACAGGTCAGTGCCTCCGCCATCCCCCTTCTCCCCTGCAGCTCCAGCAGCTCTTTCCCTCTCTCTGCTCTGCTCCAGTAGCTGTCCCCATCTCCAGTGCATCCGCCATCCACCTCCTCCCCGGCGGCTCCATCAGCTCGATGCCTCTCTATCTCTGCTCCAGCAGCGCCCTCTCTCTCTCTCTCTCTCTCTCTCTCTCTCTCTCTCTCTCTCTCTCTCTCTCTCTCCCCACCAAGTAAGCTTCGTCTCTGTCCCTGTCTCCCTGTTTCTAACTGTTGTGTGGCAGTGGAGCTGAAGCACAGCCACACACTAGCAAGAAGAAAGGGGATTAAGGGCTAAGGGCCTTTTTTTTCACGTGACTGACTTGTGGGACCATATCAACTAATAATAGATTTTGATTAATTTTGTATCACTGTTACATGTAAATATTTGTGCTATGCATAAACCTGCATAATATGTTTCTCAATATACTGATTATATATGAACAGTCATTGATGATGTACAATCTAATTTTGTCTCTTAAAAAAGTTATAGAATACTTCAATAGGGAAGTAGTCGCCATGGTTATAAAATCCCTATACATGGTAGTTTGTTATCTGTACGATGATTAGTGATGAAAATTTTCCCACTTTTTATATTTATATATTGTGACAACATACTAAATCATCACAAATATGAAGCTTAATAGTGATGAAACAGTATATTCTCACTAATTCTTAATTTAAATAGTGATAACGTGCTACATCCTCACTATGTGTTTGTCACTGATAAAAGAAAAATGACAACATAATATTTTATCACTGATTATAAATAATATAGTGACAAGATGCTAGCTCGTCAAAAAAGAGTTGCCACTATAATGATATTTAGTGATGATATATTTTTCTATCACTACTAATCAGTTAATAGTGAGGATAAGATAAACTATCACTACAAACTCGTCACTAAAATAGGATAGTGTGACGACATAATATTTTCTCACTACATGTAAATGAATCAGTGACACTGTGATACTTCATCACCATTTTTCTGTCACAATTAGCATATGATGTGACAACAAAATAATTTATCACTAATTAGAAGTAAAACAGTGACAATTTAGTACTTCATCACATTTAAATGGTCACTAGAGACTTGATTTGTGATGATCGACTGGTTTGTCACAAAATGTGTACGAACTTGTGAAAAAAATAGAAGTTGTCACTATAAATACACATAGTAGTGACCAAATAAGCATTCCTCACTATTGTTTCATCACAGAATGCCTGATCCCTTGTGGTGAAGTCTAGTTTCAACTGAGAGATGCGTGTTTATTTATATTATGTCATTCCATAGATGCAAATCTATTCCCCCAACCCCCTCTTGGTGACTTTCACATTCATTACTTTTCCTTTTTAGCATAAAGTGGAACACTCACACTCCAGCACCACGTGTGCCCACCTCCACACATATGCCCTTTTTTGTAGAGTGGCTAACAACTCAAAGACGAACATGAATCGAGACGGGAGCGCCCTTGATCCCTCCTCCACTTCTCGAGGTTTACACACTGCTCGCTTTGCAATGATTTGTGAACAAAAAGAACAGAGGGGAAAATGAATCGAGCATGGAAAATCTTCAAGAATGATGGATAAAAATTGGGGATCTCAAAAGCCAACAAAGAAGAGAAAACTCCCCTGCCCCAGCCAATTCAGGTAGACCAACTCTGAACCAATCCAAGAATTGCAAGAATGAATGTCTATCGATGAACTACAAGAACAAAAGCCCCGATGCAAGAAACCGCAGACGCAGTGAGGCAGAAGAGACGGACACACTATGCACCACAGTGCCGGAGCTCCAGGTGTTTCGAAAGGATCGGACTAGCAAAGACTCTTCTTCTATCGTCATAATATGTCGTGGCAAAATAGGGGAAGGAACAAGAACCTCCTATGGTAGAAAGGATTATGGCGACTACACACTGTGGGGTTGCTCACGTAATAGCTCACCACATTTACATGTGCCGAGGATCTCTCGAATGTGGACGCGAGACAGTCACATGATGTCTATGCTCTTATCAGCGTGGTACTTGCTCCATGGAGAGAACCCACCATTCTCAAGGGTCCACAACCTCTGGTTGTCGTGGATCTCCTCTAACGCACTAGCGCGCCGCACTACAAGAAATAGTTATGAGTTACACAAGATGACTTTCTGAGTGGTCAACAAAAACCTGCACAATAAGGACTTACAACACATGAGCTCAGTATTATAATTGCGCCTTGCCATAGATGCAAAATCTACTTCAGCATCGATCGCTTTATGGATGGTTAGTATTGCCAGAACATTTTGCCTTTCCACTTTATTTTGTGCCACGTACATAAGGAGCATGTGGAGTCATTGTGGCGGAATCTTTCTCAGCAGATCCACACAAAAGGACACCTACATATGTGGAAAATCCCAAAGGGTTCTTATTTCTTCAAATTACTGAGTAGGATGACTATATCTTAGAATGATGAAATGGCTCCTTCTCTAGACAACAACAAATAATAAAAAAGAACAGTTCTGAATAGCCAATTTTTCCACCAGGAAGCAACATCCGGTACGTACTGTATATAGCATAGCTTTTGTCAAAAAACTTGTTCCTGTAGCAGTAAGAATCCTCCCACCACTGATAGAATCTGCAACCTTCCTGACGGTCTGCTTCAGGATATATTATCCTTCTTGCCAGCATTGAAAGTTGTCTGCACAAGCATTCTTTCCCCGTATTGATTTGTGCCATGCCCCCAACTCCAAAATTGTAGCAATTGCAATCTGATCAAGCCATTAATTATCAAAATTGAGTTTGCCACAAATCACCCTATCTTGTTACCTGTTGGAATAGCATACCAAATTTACTCATCACTCAGCTTCATAAATAGCAAGCTGAAGGGGTCGAGTGATACACTTCACCTTGAGATCATTGCTAGCATTTCAAGCCATATGGATTGACCATTAATGCATGATAACTAGCGTGTGATCAGTACACTTGTACTTAGAGTGCAAGCCAACTTTTGAAGGACAATAATGAGTTACACAAGATGATCCACTATTCAAGAGAGCTCAATGAAAACCAACAATATGACCAGGAGACAAAACATGAGCACAGAAAAGTCTAATTTAAATTGAGAGATGCACGTTTCTTATTAGCATTGCGTCTTTCCACAGACAAAAATCTACACCACCCCTCCCCCAAACCCCCCCCCCCCCCCCTCCCCCCCTGGCCTCAAGTAGCGCACAACACAAAAGGATGTTTGTGGAACAGCTCACTGATAATAAATTATAGTATGGTGCCATTCTCCTTAATGCCATAAGATAGAATTTTCCTCCAATTATAGACCCACACTAAATTTTAACATTGGTATGCAATTATACGATCTTTCTTTTTTTCCTTTGTTAATTTTACTTTTCGTTTTTAGCATAAAATGAAACACTCACAGTCCACCACCATGTGCGCCCACCACCACACATATGTTTTTTTTTTTTTTGGCATAGTGCAGTGGCTAACAACTCAAAGTCAAACATGACTCAAGACGGGAGCCGCCTCGATCCCTCCTCCACCTCTCGAGGCTTACACTGCTGTTTTTCTCCGTATTGCAAACAAAAAAAAGAAAGGGGAAAACAAATCGTGCATGAAAAATCTTCAAGAATGATGGATAAAAGTTGGAGATCTGAAAAGCAACCAAGAACATGGAACTCCCCTGCCCTAGCCAATTCAGGAAGTCAAACCTCCAACAAATCCAAGAACTACAAGGACGAAAGCCTATCCAAGAAATACATGAACGAAAGCCCCAACACAAGAAACCACAAACGCACTGAGGCTGAGGCTGAAGAGTGCAGTGGTGTGAGCGTGCGAGGAATGCGAGATTGGAAGCAAGATAGATGAGGAGCACGTACGAGGTGCTGCGGAGCCAGCGAGGTGGTGGCGGAGACTGGGGGCGGCAGAACAGATCATGAGAGGGCAGGGGCGACGCTACATGAAGGGTCCCGAGTGCCATGGCACCAGGGAAATTGGAATTTTCAGTGTAAATCTTCATGTTTTCACCACATGTGCCCCATGTAAAAACTTCCAAAAGCAGTCAATGGGAGTCCGTGGCACCAGGATCTTTGATTTGCTAGCTTCGCCACTGTGAGAGGGAGCGGCGGCGGACTCGTTGTGATGATGGTATAGGAGATTAGGGTTTCTCGGCCTTTTGTGGGCCGGACTGGATAGCCCTATGGGATATAGTAGTCACCCCGTCAAGAAAATAGATGCGCCCTCAAAATATGTCTGATTTCCCTCTATGTGTGTGTATGTGTGTGTAAAGAAAATGGACGGTCTATGTTGATTTGAGGGCACCGTGAAGATTCTCAATTTTCAAAGGACTCTTGATGTTAGAACTTGATATATTTTTCCTGCTCCGACTGGTACCATTGCTTACAGAGATTTGTCCAGATTCGATTTTCTTTGGAAAACTTGGACGGTTAGATTTTTCAAGTCTAGAGTCCAGAGAGTCTGCCTGCCGCGTGAAGTCGTCAGCTTGCTTTTGAACTATGAGATGCCCATGGCGCCTTTGGCCTGTAGAACGATTGTGGATCGAATATGTTTGACGAATACGCGACAACTTTCTACCAGAAAATGACAATGACCTTGTCAACAAAATGATGATGACGGAGACCAGGGAGTCTGCTCGCTGCGTGAAGTCGGTTGGGCTCCACGCGTACTGCATGCAGCCCCGGCCCTGAGCCAGTGCGAACGGAGCGACCACCCCGGGCCTCCCATAGCCAATGCAAGGGATCACCTGCGCATACACATGTACAGGACGTATCAAAAGCCTAATACTATGCAATTGACGTCCCATGCGAGCAGCCAAAGAAATTAAGTACAGGGAACGAAGATCAGGAAGCAACGCATCGATGTGTTTTTCATCCCAAATGAATCTGTTGCTTTCGCGCGCCTTGCATCTGTTAGATCTAATCTTATAAGATCAACTAATCTTATGAGCAGGATCAACTAGTCAAGATAGATCACACCTAGAGACGTTAATCTAAAGCTGAATTAACTCACCAAGACTTAGATTCGCCATAGATAGGCACTGTAGATGTAGCAGATGTCGAAGAACGGCGGCAAGTTGATGTGGATCAAAGGGCACCGCGCATCCAGACCTTCCAGCACCTTAGGGATCGGTAAATTTGGGTTAGGGCTAACCCTAAAGACTAATTTCGTGATTAATCACGGATTAGGGTAAACAGGGAGTTTTCTTTAGGCTTTATAGTGCTGTAGGCGTGGGGCCGGGCCCTAAAACGTGGGCTAAGTGTTGCCTCCCGATCAAGGCAGCTAACAGGGATTAGTTGGGCTTTAAGGTGGGCCTTTCGGTTCAATATTGACCGAGATCAATTCCAACATTCTCCCCCTTGAATAAAGGTCAATAGCTAATTCTTTATAATACTTATATTACTGATCACGTGCAGGTGGATATACACAGATCAATAATCTCCCTCTTGATCGAACGATCTTAATCTTAAACTTAGACTAATGTTCGTATTATTTCCACACTCAATATCATAACAAAACCTGGCGAATGAGTCACCGGCAAACATTACAGATATACCGGGACACAATAACCAAAGTCTACTACAGTACTTTGATAGAACACTTATTAATCTTATTTGGGAGTTTATTTACTCGGCCTCATCCAGAATTATATTTTAGGTCAATCACCAAATCCACACTAATTTCGCGAAAATAGGATAGGAGATAACACCCTCGATTAGTCATGTTGCTAGCTATTTACTTAAAGCATTAAAATGACTTGATCCTGGGATCCTTCTTTCATAACATAACAATATTTATTTGTCAATGGGCTTGACACCATCAACTACGTCATTACTTGAAGGAATACTGTAATCAAATACAATGATATTCACTACAATCAAATATAGACTTAATAATACCGGAATATATTTTATATGCCTGCCTGAAACATGCCATACAAAATCAACATTAACAATGTTAATCTTGTTTTAGAGCTTTCTGCAGAATCGCTCATATCTGTAAGAATGAAGGACATAAAACTTAATTGTGCACATTTACATCTATACACCCTCACAAAACCTTATCTGAATAGTACTTAATTAAATAAGCATGTTATATGGTGCCTTTTACTTTAAACACCTTTTCTAGTGGATCTCCCCTGGACTAAGACTAATAAAATTTTGTCAAGCATTCCGGCTTGTCATGCTAAGTCAATTTCTTATGTGGCTTAGCACATAGCTTCTGTCTGAAGCTTTAGGAACGTCTTCCTATTTATCTTATTTTTAATCTTATACTTATGATAAAATTTGCTATGTCACGCAAAACTTACAGGCATAATTATATTTGCATTCACATAATGTCACTTCAGAGCCTTTCTCAACTTTTGTGCTTGAGTGACAATCCCAAAACTCACTTTGGTCCCATCAAAATGTCATACTCCCCCAGAACTTAGGAAAAGCATCACTAGATGTATCTTATGATATGATGAAATTATTTCTCCTTTCTTGGAATGCATGCTTATTTCTTTCAACTTACGGAGAAAGTAATCACCTTAGAGTATCAAAATCTTAATTAATCCACCTTAACCTTATAAAATAAATCACGGTTGCCCATGATACGTACAAACTCATAGTGAGTTATAAACTTGACATCTTATTTTCCTTTGGAATCACTTCTTCAAAAAATATGTAGACCCATTACAGCCTACTGTCTTGACTCCATCAGAAAATTGCTATGAGATGAACTATACTTATGTTCAAAATTCATAGACCCTTTTATAATCTTAGGAATAACTGAGGTTTTTACTTTTGTGCCTAAAAACACTTAACTTATCATTAAACATTACAGGTCTCTGTTATTGTAGTACGACTAATGCACATCCTAAACAGAGATAGGAAAATAACGGATGAATACTTATGGCACGATATATATATGAGAGAACATATATGTATGTATATACATCTAATCATAAATCATCAATATAGGAAAACTTGTCCTATATTTCAATAAGATTTCTTCTCTCCCATTTCCTTCCTTCCTTATGAGCTTCCATTCAACTCTGAATAATCAGAATATTAAATGTGTCGGCCCATAAATTTATCTAAAAATATTTATAATGGTAGCTCTTTGACTTATCATGGCACGACATTTATTATACCACTGATCAGCTTCCTTTGCCAAAACTAGAACACATCAGCGGTGGCCAGAAAATGAACTAGAGTAGCAAAGTTATAATTAAATGTCAACAAAACAGCTGTGGCCAGTATCATGAACACAATCAGACTTCAATCATCTCTGATTCCATTATACCAACCCACAACAGCGGTGGCCAGAAAATGGGTGACACGACACAATCTGTGAGAATTATCCCGTACCCAGCGGTGGCCAGAATATAGAACAAAAATCACACTTATTGAGACAATTGGTCTTTGTGGAGTATGAACTCCCATCATCAATGGTAATTTAACAATCATGTCTTGCATGATAAAGTTGCTCTTGAATTTATTCTTAATTTTAAGCAATAAGATATAGCAAGTATATTATGCTTAAAACTTATACTATGCTTAAAACTTATACTTAAATGTTCTTGAAAACTTATGGACAATGAAAATATCATGGAGAGAATTATTAACATATTTCTAAGATCGATTCTTAACTATCAAGAGCAATTCTTAAATGACATTATTAACTGGAGTATCTTTAAATTGATGAGACATGCCATTCTCCCTCCGAATTTGTGGTCTAAACGTGAGTGTGCCACATATTCGACAAGGTCTCATCATTTAATTTATTTCATCTAATTCTCACGTATTTAAGATATTTGTAAAGAAAAATGCTTGTATAGGAGCAAGCATGATAATAACTTAAAACTTGAGAATATAAGAGATAATTTCACAACTTAGAGAGAAATATACTCATAAACAATGATATATTGAACCAAAAGGTTTCACTAAAGTACATTGAATGCCATCAAGCTAACTATTGAATCCACTAGCTCATTCTAAATGAAGTTCATAAGAATAAAACTTCAACTCATATCGACTAATTATAAGGATCACTCCCCCGATTTCATGGATTCACTAATGCAATGTTCTAAATATAAATCGGAGATATCCATTCCAAAAGACTTAAGCTCAGAAGCAATGTCACATATGCTGCGTATGTGCTTTGCTAAACCACTGTGTCCATCATAACGCGAGGTGGTAAGCCTTTTGATGAGGAAACTTGTGCAGACATGCCTGTGTCTTAACTCAATTAAATGGAAGAATTCACTAGCAGTCGTGTCCTCATTATCATCAAATTCTCCCCTTATGCCTTCTGAGATCGAACGCTTGATGATTCTTTTGGCAAACTTATTGTCATTTTTCCATTTCTCTAACTTTAAGTGATACTCATACATCTTCTCAGTATAGTCCTCAATATAGTCCTCAATACAAGAAGTGAGAGGAAATGGCTTGACTTTATGAAGCACATAGTCAAGCGCCAAAAACTTGAGAATGTCTTGCATCTTCTCTTTCCATAACAGAAAGTCAATGCCAATGAAGGGCTTAATGGTCTTCATGTGGCTCTCAGCTGAAAATGATAAAGCCAAATAAAGATACTTAGTAAATATCTTAATGTGCTAATGAAATAAAGATACTTAGTAAATATCTTAATGTGCTAATGAAATATCTTAAGTACTTATAGCAAAAATAACGCAAAAGATGCATTATTAATCTTAGAGCACACTTAATGAATGCAACTTATGCATTTCTTATTAATCTTAAGGCATGATGGATGATGATGGAAAAATATTACAATAATCTTAAAAAACCTAAACTTAAATAGTACAATAAGATGCACTAAATAGCATGAAAATAACCCTACGGTGGTCTGATTACAATCATGCAAAATAAGTAAAAACTTGCATCACCGGTGGGGAAAACAAGCGAAACTTATTTAACTTATAATGAAAGGCAGCATAAAACATACTTATGTAAAGCATAAAAGCAACTCTATTATTGGCAAAACTTAATAGATCAAACTTAAAAATTCTCAGCGAAAATAATTGAATAAATAATAAGACTATTCTTAACTTAATAATCTCATACAATCTTAAATAATGTCTTAAACATGGTGAGAAAGGATCATCTATATTGGGCATTAACTTAATGAAAATGATTTCCCAACCATGTTAATTTCGCAGAGAAAAGACTTATTTTGATCATCAAGGGGAGACTCTTAAATCTCAATAATTTTGCGAATTACTTAAATAACTAGGAACTCAGAAAATATGTACCTTATACATATTAAAATTGCCAAAATTTTGGCTAAACAAAATAGTTAAATTAATCTTAAACTTACGCCTTAAAATATTATGCTCAATATACTTAATAAAAATTAATATGACAGCGGAAGCTTAAAATAGCAAAATGAAATATTGCTATGAAATATTCTTGAGAATGACTTAAATAATGTCTCATCTAAAAGCTAAATTAAATTGAGCAAATTACCATAGATTTTACTGCAATGAAACTTAAAAAATATCGCTTATAAAATTTTGCAGCAAAGACTGAGCTCGTGAAATAATTCTTAATTAAATTCTATGTCTTAATCACTTAGCTTAACATATCTTAAAACTAAGCTTAAATTGTGGAGAGGAAACTGAAATCTTAATGAAACAAAATTCGCTAAGCGAGCGCAGCCCAAAACTTAAAATGAATTGCAGCCCAGCTTATTCGCGCGCGGCACGAAATTTTGCGCGGCCCATAAGCTTATTCGCGCGCGTGGCTCAGCGGCCCAGTAGCGCTTGGCCTAGGCGCACGAAAGTTGGCGCAGCCGTCGCAATACGCGGGCCGGCAAAAGCCGTCGTGTAACACCCTAATTTTCACTTTTTGCAATAGATTAAAATTTCTCTCTATTTAATTAGGGTGTTATCATTTTTCCTAGGCCAAAGAATTATTTTCTAAATTAAATAAATAAATCTAGGTTATAAAATAATTGTTTGTTGCATTCATGCTGGAGTAGCTTGCAGTAGGTATTTTATTGTGTGGCAAATGTATTTAAAATTCGAATAGAATTCGATTCCGTTTAGTTTATGAATTTTGAATAGAAGAAATGAAATAGAAAAGAGAAAAAGAATTCGAAACCTGTTTCTGGGCCGAATCTGCCTGGCCCAGTTCGTTTTTTTTTCTTTTTCTTCTTTTTCTCCTTCTCCTCTCGGGCCGGTTTCCTTTTCCCGCGGCCCAGCTGTCGGACCCCATTTCTGGAATTCACTGTGCTTACCGTACCAATCCCTGGATCAGTAGTTGATACGCACAATACAAAGATAATACCAAGTCCATACTTCGATTATTATTACAATACCGCGAAAGTCTTGCAAAGACTACAAATTACAATACCACAATGACCGGCAGGCCTGGTCACAAACTAACAAACATAAAGCGGAAAACGCAGAGTCCAACTTCTACAGGCAACTTGGGCGATGAACGTAAACCCTACTCGTCGTCACCACCGTCTTCATATTCAACATCTTCTTCTGAATGATTAAAGCAAGGGTGAGTACATAAGGTACTCAGCAAGTCCCAACACTACTCAAGGGATTATAGATGCATATATGGCTGTATCAAGGAGCAGGCTATAGGGTTATACTTTAGCGGAAAGCTTGTTTTTAATGCAGGGTTCATTTTAGAAACATAGAAACTTTTAGAAAGGATTTAATTGTCATGTTTATGTGGTTTGGCCCTAGGGGAGATACATCGATCCCGCCAGTTCCCAAATTTTAGACGAGCCTTCGGGCGCACGGCCGTACCGGCTCTCATTTCCAAAAACACGGGCAACTACTACCCACTCACACTTCAAGGAGAAGATAAGACTAATCATTGTGAACTCAACCATAGCGCGTCTGTGACCGCGACACGGCTATCCGGATAGATTTAACTCTGCAGAGGTTGTACACTTTACCCACAGACTACATCGCTCCTAGCAAAGGAGCGACATAGCGAAACCCACCTTCCCCGAGTGTCACCACAATCCCACCTACGAGCCATTACTAACCCAGGGACTTAAGATTCGACTATAAGTAGTCATGGACCCAAAGGTCAAGTCGGACAACGACCAATGTCGTGCCTGCTCCTGGTTGCTCGCTGCACTACCGCCTCCGAGGTGGATCAAAAGGTAGACACCAGAAAGTTAGGGTCAAGTCCTGCCGCATACAGGGATCTGTTGGTTGTACGAAGATCACTAGGTTGATTGTTACAGGAACCGGTCCTTAACCGGCAGAGGCGAGCATCTTCCACCTATCCCCACCTATGTGGGTGCACTAGTCAACAATCACCATCTCGCCCCCGCCTAAAATTCCCACTTCAAGCCAACACACTAGTTGATTTAACACCATCCCCATTTTATTTTAAACACCAAACACTATTTTCACACATTTCACAAATCATGTAATATGGTGAAGCAATAAATAAATATTGCGGTAAATCCCTAAGCATATCTAGTGTCAAGGCAAAAATTCCATCATCATTATAGTATAATGAAGGAAAACATCCTAGGTTGAACAAGTAACAGACATCAATATCAAGGATTCCTATTCTAATAGGTTTCTAACTAACACAGCATTTCAAATAATAAAATAAGAATGCATGATATAGTAAAACAGGCCATTCATAGGATGTGGTTGTAAAACATAGGATCAACATGATCAAGGAGAGTTAGGACTTGCCTTCAAACTCTTCCTCGTGCTCCTCCTCGTAATCCTGGTCCTCGTGCTCCTCCTCGAACTCCTCGTTAGCTATAGTACGTAAATTATCGTCGAATAAGCAACTACCGTAAAGTAAAATAAATAACTCCAAATAAAATCCAAATAAAGAATTAATCGACTCCAAAAAATAGATGATGGTTGGAATGGACAGGATTTGATTAACTAGAATTTAGGGAAAAGAATCTATTATGTTGGAGCTAAGAGGAATGAGTTATGGGTAAAGGAAAATGGAATACTAGAGATTCTATGTGCTTCTATTTATTTTGGTAATACTATATTTTTATAAGGCTGGAAAAAGGTAGCAAAATATCCTGGGGAGCATAAAGTATTTTTGGGGAATTTTCTGGAATTTTCCTAAATCGGGAAGGCCTCGAATTAAGCTTCTGTGTACACTAGCAGGGTGGTTCTAGCAGAAAAGAACCGGGTTTAGAGGCTGACATGCGGGTCCAGGCTGCATAGTGCACCCCGCGGTTTACTGTGCTGTAGACTGGGTTCATGGGCTGTGGACCGGGTTTGTGCATGAGTGTGTGGTCCATGTGGACCGAGTGCACCAGAAGAGAGGAGAGACCATGTGTGGCTGACGAGTGGGTCTGGCTGGGTGACGTGGCTGCCACGTCGGACGTGGCGGGCGACCGGGTCAGCGGACGGCGGCGCTGGGCGAGGCGCGGCGGTGGCTCGCCGGAGAGCTCGCCGCCGGCTACTAGGTACATGGAGTAGCTACGGGACCTCATCGCGGAGGTAGAGTATGCGAAGGCGAACCTAGGGGCGGTACACGTCGACGTCGGCGAGCCCCGGTGCGGCGGCTAGAGCTCGCCGGAGTTGGTCGCGGCGGCGGCGGGTGAGGGAAACGCGCGTGGGTGCGCGTTCGTGTGGGTTTGAGTGGTCGAGGAGGTGCACGTCAGCGCGTAGAGCGCGTGCGCGTGTTCAGCTGGGCCAGTGCGACGGCGTGTGTGGCCGGCGACGAGGTTCCGCGGCGGCGGAGGGCGGCGCTCGGCGCAGTTAGGGTTAGGGGCTCGGCCGGGCTTAACCTGCTACCGCAACAGAACAAGGGGGTGGCAGAGGTGGTACAAAGCCAAAGAGGGGGGAGGAGAGCTCACCGGAACAGAGGGAATGGCGCGGCGGCCGGAGTTGGGGAAGAAAAGGGGATCGACGGCGATTGGAGCAATGTGGGGCTCGATTTGCTGTGTGGTGGCGATGGGGAGCTGCACAAGAGGGCGGAGGGCCTATTTATAGGCTGAGGAAGGCGGTGCCTGCAAGAAATATCGCCGGCGGCGATATTTCCCGGCGACGAGCTTATCTCGTCGCATTGAAGGCGGCGAGGGGACGTCTGGGTCAAGAATTGCGGCGCGCGTGGCTGGTGTCAGGTCGGCGGTGAGCCGTACGCCTAGCTGGCCAATGGCGCGGTGAACGTGGACGGTGGGAGAAGCTCGCCATCGCTCCGGAGTGGAGATCTTTCCGGCGGCCTTGCGCGTGGCGGCTGCTCGTCGGCTCGTTTTGCGGCGCGGCGAGGTCGGTTGCTCGGTCTCGAAGGCGCGCGGCGTCTCCGGGTGGCGTTGACGAGCTTGTCATCGCGGCTGTGAGAGCGGGATTTCCGGTGGTCGCCGCCTCGGCTTAAATGATGCGGCGCCGCCCCGTACAACGCTGAGTTGACTCGCTGGCCGGGATGACATCTCGGCGGAATGGCTACAGCGGCGAGAGGACATGAGCTGGAAAGGAAGAGAGAGAGAAGAGAGAGAGAGAGCGAGAGACGGTGGCGCGGCGAGAGCTCGAGAGAGCTCTGCTCTCTCACGAGGAAGACGACAGAGCCGGTTGGGCCGGGCCGCGCGGGCTGCGATGGGCCAAGGGAAGAGAAAAGAGAGAGGACGGCCTGCTGCGGGGAAAGAGAAAAGGAAAAAGGAAAATGGGCTGGACTGGAGGGGAGAAGAGGAAATGGGCTGCGCCCGGGAAAGAAATGTTTCAAACATTTCTCAGAGTTTGGTTTGGACAAATTTGAATGAAATTCAAATTTGGGAAAAGAAGCAAACATCAAGAAAATCCAAATGGCAAATAAAGCAAAACCAATCACTTGAGCATGAACTTTTATTTTAGAAATTCTTCATATTCTATTTGTTCAACTACTTTAATGAATTTTTATTTTGTAAAAACATGGAATTACCTATAAATCTACAAAGTTCAAATTTTGAGTGATTTTTACTGAATTCAAATTTTTGGGCTGTTACAGACCTACCCCACTTAAAGAGAATCTCGTCCTCGAGATTCGGAAGCTTCTTCGAACAGGTAGGGAAACTCTTTCTTTAAATCATCTTCACGCTCCCACGTAGCTTCTGCTTCTGTGTGATTGCTCCATTGTACCCGGCAAAATCTTACAGCATTTCTCCTGGTTTGTCGGGTCACGACATCCAGAATCTTCACCGGTAGTTCTTGGTAACGGAGATCTGGTTGGAGATCCATAGCTTCGAGTGGCACTTGTTCCTCTGGAACTCTCAGACACTTTTTCAACTGTGAGACATGGAAAACATCGTGTACGTCGGACATTTCCTCTGGAAGTTCGAGACGATATGCCACTGCACCCACTCTCTTGAGTACTTTGAAAGGTCCAACATAGCGCGGAGCTAACTTACCATGAATTTGAAACCTTCGTGTACCTCGTATCGGGGATACTTTGAGGTATACATAGTCTCCTATTTCAAAGGCAAGTTCTCGTCGTCGAGTATCTGCATAACTTTTCTGCCTGCTTTGCGCAGCTTTGAGATTTTCACGAATGATGGCCACTCTTTCTTCTGCATCCCTGATGATAGCTGGTCCAAACAATGAACGTTCTCCAACTTCTGACCACATCAAAGGAGTTCTGCATTTTCTGCCATAAAGTGCTTCGAACGGTGCCATCTGCAAGCTTGCCTGATAGCTATTGTTATAGGAGAACTCCGCAAAAGACAAGCTTTTCTCCCAGTCTTTTCCATATGTCAGGACACAAGCTCTCAACATGTCTTCCAGGATTTGATTTACACGTTCTGTTTGCCCATCGGTCTGCGGGTGATAAGCTGAGCTGAAGTCAAGCTTTGTTTTTAACAAAGCATGTAAACTTTTCCAGAAACGGGAAGTGAACTGTGGGCCACGATCCGACACTATTCTGCTTGGAACTCCGTGTAACTTTAATATGTGGTCCACATATAACTGTGCATACTTTTCTCCACCGTAAACTTTCCTCACCGGGATGAAGCGGGCCACTTTTGTAAGTCTGTCCACTATTACCCATATCGAGTCATTTCCTCTCTTTGATTGGGGTAAACCAACGATAAAGTCCATTCCAATTTCATCGAACTTCCATACTGGGATGGGTAGAGGTTGTAATAATCCGGCGGGTCTCTGGTGTTCTGCCTTGATTCGGCTGCATATGTCACAACAAGCAACATACTCGGCTATGTCTCTCTTCATTCCAACCCACCAGTACTTTTGCTTTAAATCTTGATACATTTTGGTTGCTCCAGGGTGGATGGAGTATACAGAGTTGTGTGCTTCATTCATGATAAGTTGCCTCAAGTCATTGTCTTTGGTCTTTGGCACACAGATCCGATTCTCAAACCATAAGATTCCGCTAGGATCCATTTTGAAACCAGGGGCTTTGTTTTCGCGAATCTTCTCTTTCAACTCCCGAATTTCCTCATCTTTTCCTTGAGCTCTCTTGATCTGAGTTTCTAAGGTTGGTTTAACACACAAAGTGTTAATGTATCCCTGGTCGACCACTTGCAAGTTCAATCGGTTCATCTCATCCACCAAAGCTTGTTTAGTTGTGACTGCCTTCATGTTGTTGCAATAAGCCTTGCGACTTAATGCATCCGCAACCACATTTGCTTTTCCAGGGTGATATTGCAGCTCTAAGTCATAGTCCTTTATCAATTCCAACCATCTCCTTTGCCTCAAATTAAGCTCTGTCTGTGTAAAAATGTATTTTAAACTCTTGTGATCAGTGTAAAGGTGGCACTTATTTCCAATCAAGTAGTGCCGCCAGATCTTCAAGGCATGCACTACTGCAGCTAATTCCAAGTCATGGGTAGGGTAGTTCTGCTCATGAACCTTTAACTGCCTTGAAGCGTATGCAACCACCTTTTC
Organism: Eragrostis curvula; assembly: GCA_007726485.1. NCBI lineage: Eukaryota > Viridiplantae > Streptophyta > Magnoliopsida > Poales > Poaceae > Eragrostis > Eragrostis curvula. The sequence continues at coordinate 1,122,110 of RWGY01000035.1, read as the reverse complement.
ATTTTGCATCAACACACATCCAAGACCTTGTCGGGATGCATCACAATATACCACAAAGTGTTTGTGTATATCGGGCAAGGTGAGCACTGGGGCTGTGGTTAGCTTCTCTTTCAATTCTTGAAAGCTCTTCTCACATGCTGGAGTCCATTCAAATTTCTTGTCCTTCTTTGTTAATTCTGTCATTGGCTTTGCTATCTTGGAGAACCCTTCGATAAATCTCCGTTAGTACCCTGCTAAACCAAGGAAACTTCTGACTTCTGAGGCACTCTCTGGCTGCTTCCAATCCATCACTGCTTCTACTTTGGCTGGATCCACTGCTACTCCATTCTCATTTATGATATGACCCAAGAATGCAACTTCCTGTAGCCAGAATTCACACTTGCTGAATTTTGCATAAAGTTGATGCTCCCTTAGTCTTTCCAACGCAATCCTCAGATGTTCTTCATGCTCTTCGGCATTTTTGGAGTAGATAAGTATGTCGTCAATAAAGACTACGACAAACCGATCTAATTCTTTCATAAAGATCTTGTTCATCAAGTTCATGAAGTATGCTGGCGCATTGGTCAATCCAAAAGGCATCACTGTGAACTCGTATTGTCCATACCGAGTTACAAATGCTGTTTTCAGAATATCACCGATTCTTATCTTCAACTGATAGTAACCTGACCTTAAGTCAATCTTTGAGAAGAACTTGGCCCCTTTGAGCTGATCAAACAAATCATCGATCCTGGGCAGTGGGTACTTGTTCTTGATGGTTACCTCATTCAATGAACGGTAGTCTATACACATCCTGAGACTCCCATCCTTCTTCTTTACAAACAGTACAGGTGCTCCCCACGGTGATGAGCTAGGCCGGATAAAACCTTTTTCCTGTAACTCTCTTATTTGTTCTTTTAACTCGGCCAATTCATTTGCTGCCATCCGATAGGGTCTCTTTGCAATCGGAGTTGCTCCAGGGATTAAGTCAATGATGAATTCCACGTCCCTGTCTGGTGGCATTCCTGGTAAATCCTCAGGAAAGACATCTGGGTATTCACAAACCACTGGCACATCTTCTAAAGGCTTAGCTTCCATGTTGCAGATCATTGGCTTTGCTGGCATCAGGTTAGGCTGGCATTCTACGGTGATACCCTTGTGATTTGTTGCAGTAACCTTACGGTCCGCACAAGATATATTCCCTTTATGCTTGGCTAACCAATCCATTCCAAGGATAACATCTATTCCATTAGATCTAAGGACTACTAAGTCTGCAAAGAACTCTACCCCACTTAAAAGGATTTTAACCCGTGGACACTCAAGCTGACATTTGATCATAGCCCCGGGAGATTTGGTCATTAGGGGTATTTTAAGCAAAACAGTTGGTAGTCCATGCTCAGCAACGAACTTCGAGGAAACAAACGAATGCGAAGCTCCAGAATCAAAGAGAACTGTTGCAAGTACTGAATTGACAAGGAACTTACCAAGTACCACATCAGGTGTATCTTCAGCTTCTTCAGCATTGATATGGTTAACTCGACCTTGTCCAAAAGATGGAGCCCTCTTCTGTTGTCCAGAAGCCTGAGATCCACCACGTCCGACTCCTGACACTGCGGTCCTTGCCCCAGAGTTGTGTGACACCGTAGGTGGCTGCCTATTGTTGTTGTTGTTATTGTAAGGGCAATTAGCAATCATGTGGCCTGGGTCTCTGCAGTTAAAGCATGCTCTTCCTTTGACGGGTGCTTGGGTGACATGAGAGTTGCTCTTCTGCTGAGAGTTGGAAGATTGCCCACGGTACATCTGGTTGGATTGCTGCTGGCTGAAAGCAGGGGTGCGATACTGCATGGTCTGCTGGTTCCTCTGCTTTTGTTGGTATCCAAACTTAGGCCTCTGAAATCTTTCATGTTGCTTGTTCTTCTGGGCCTGGAACTTACGCTTCCTCTCATTATCGAGATAGGAGCGAGAATCCTCAAGCAGCAAAGTCTTATTCATCAAGGTGTTGAAATCTGGGTAAATATGGGTTACCAGCTGGGTCCTCAGGTTGCCATTGAGACCTTTTCTGAAGCGATCCTGCTTCTTCTTATCAGTATTTACCTCATCTGGAGCATAGCGAGCTAGCTTCATAAACTTCTTGATGTACTGATTCACTGTCATTGGTCCTTGCTTCAGTGAGCGGAACTCATCAGCTTTCATTTCCATGATTCCCTCTGGAATGTGGTAGTCACGGAAAGCTTGCTGGAACTCATCCCAAGTGATGGTGTCGGGTTCAGCTGCTGCTTCACGATAATTGTCCCACCATTCTGCAGCTGCACCAACAAGTTGGTGCGTTGCTAACATCACCTTGTCATGATCATTGGCAGTAACTAGGTTGAGCTTCTTGTTGATGTTGCGAAGCCAGTCATCAGCTGCCAATGGGTCATCATCAGTGCTGTCAAAAGTAGGTGGCCTGAGTCTCATAAACTCGGTCATCCTGGACGGAGGTGGAGGTCCATGACCTTGCTGATTCATTCCTTGGGCGAGTGATTGCAGGAGTTGAGTTTGATTTGCCATAACTTCTGCGAAAGTGATGAGTGGTGGTGGTGATGGCAGTCTCTGGTTTCTCCTTCTGTTACTTCCTGCAACATTGTCCTGATTCACCTCACCCTCATTTTCTTCATTCTCATCATGGCGGCTTCCATCATGTTCCTCATGATTCTCCTGATCATCCCTCCTGTTGTTCCTTCCAGGTGTCCGGTTGCGACGGACGGTTTTCTTTCCTCTTGTAGGGGGTCTACCCCTTTGGGGATGTTCGGGGCGTGGACCATTTCCACCGGCTTCCGCCTCACGCTCGCGACGAGCCGCGATGCGTACAGACTTCTTCTTTGGCGGCATCCTGTTTCCATAAGTAAGTCATGAGTTGAAGCGAGAACATGCTTTTTGGTCTTGTTGCTAGGTGGTTAACTTTTCTTATTATTATTTAGTTGTTTATAGATGCTCTTTGAGACACACATGCACTCAACCAAAGAACCGAGAAAAACTTACAAATACACACAAGCACTCTAGATTACAAACATAGATGATTTTTATTCATTACATAAGGGGTATTATACAAGGCGAACTACAAACGTGTCGTACAAACTACTAGGATATTATTACTACTTGGATACTACCAGGATAGCGGCTACAAACTACTAGAGCAAAGCTTCAAGACACTACCAACTTCTAGACTACTCAGTCACTGGTCCCACGGTCTCGGCGCCACTCTGTATGAAGGTCGATCTCATCATCATTGATTATGAACGGGTTGTGGAAGGTGAATCCATTGTCAGGCTCTGCAGTACCTGCGGTGCCTCCGGTTCCAGGTGTAGCGTCCTCATCCATATGGTCATCCTCGTATGGTGGCTCCTCTGGGTCCTCCTCTGGATCTTCACTCCTAGAGCCGTCCATATCCCCATCTTGGTCGTCAGTGCCATCGGGGTTGTCGGAGCCATTTGGGTCATCATGGCCTCCGTCATCATCATCGTCATCCTCAGATGTGTCCCTATCATTACCTCCAGGTTTCTGACGAGAGGCGGCTGCTCGGGTGTCATTATCTATAACAGGAGCTGTAGGGGGTAGCTGACGCTCACCGCTTGTAGACATGACAAAGTTCCTCTCCCTTGCAACCTCCCTGGTACGCGCTCCTCGACGTATTCCAGCTTGATGCAGTTCTTCTATCTCCTGGGCGTGACGCTTGGCATTCTCCGCCATTGTTTTCAGTGCTTGGTTGGCTCGACCCTCAGCTTCTATAGCCCGGTTGTTAGCCTCATCCAGCTGCCTTTCCAAGTCCTTGGCTTTTTCTTGAGCCTTCTCTGCACGCCTATGTGCTCTACCCCACTCAGTGGCGTGATCTTCATAAAGATGATCCAAGGCTATCAGATATCGGGCCGTTGCAACTAAGGTGGGGTCTTCAACGATCCTGGTGGGGCCCTCAAGCGTTGCCACACGATGCTCCCATACTTCATCATGCTCATCCTTCACAGGGAAGTACTTGAAGGGTGTAGTCCCGGTGGAGTCGATGTTCCTTTGGCAGAGCTCCAACAAAACTCCTCGGGCGGCCATCTGAAGGGTGTCCTCGTACCTTGCGCCGGTCACTGTCCCGACCCATGGCTGTATGTTGGAGTGGGGAGGGGTCCCATTAACGTGCGCGTACATCTCACACATTGGAGCCCCATTCCGTGTGGTTTCCTGATAGTAGTAGTCCGGAGCTCGGGTGTATCCAAGCTTCTTCATAGTCTCGGCTAGAAGTTCAGGGAAACCACTGTCTTCATTGGCATAAGTCCACATCCAAGGACCTTCTTCCATCTGCCAAACAATTTGGGAGATGTTAGAATTGACCAAGGAGAAAATTTTGTAGACTTTTTAACAAAGAAAGTTAAGATATGGAAGAATTTTCATAAATAATTTTCAAAAACAGCAAACTCTATGTGGCGGCTTATCCTAGGGTTACGTCCTACGGCCAAGTACGGCTCTGATACCACTCTGTCGGACCCCATTTCTGGAATCCACTGTGTTTACCGTACCAATCCCTGAATCAGTAGTTGATACGCACAATACAAAGATAATACCAAGTCCATACTTCGATTATTATTACAATACCGCGAAAGTCTTGCAAAGACTACAAATTACAATACCACAATGACCGGCAGGCCTGGTCACAAACTAACAAACATAAAGCGGAAAACGCAGAGTCCAACTTCTACAGGCAACTTGGGCGATGAACGTAAACCCTACTCGTCGTCACCACCGTCTTCATATTCAACATCTTCTTCTGAATGATTAAAGCAAGGGTGAGTACATAAGGTACTCAGCAAGTCCCAACACTACTCAAGGGATTATAGATGCATATATGGCTGTATCAAGGAGCAGGCTATAGGGTTATACTTTAGCGGAAAGCTTGTTTTTAATGCAGGGTTCATTTTAGAAACATAGAAACTTTTAGAAAGGATTTAATTGTCATGTTTATGTGGTTTGGCCCTGGGGGAGATACATCGATCCCGCCAGTTCCCAAATTTTAGACGAGCCTTCGGGCGCACGGCCGTACCGGCTCTCATTTCCAAAAACACGGGCAACTACTACCCACTCACACTTCAAGGAGAAGATAAGACTAATCATTGTGAACTCAACCATAGCGCGTCTGTGACCGCGACACGGCTATCCGGATAGATTTAACTCTGCAGAGGTTGTACACTTTACCCACAGACTACATCGCTCCTAGCAAAGGAGCGACATAGCGAAACCCACCTTCCCCGAGTGTCACCACAATCCCACCTACGAGCCATTACTAACCCAGGGACTTAAGATTCGACTATAAGTAGTCATGGACCCAAAGGTCAAGTCGGACAACGACCAATGTCGTGCCTGCTCCTGGTTGCTCGCTGCACTACCGCCTCCGAGGTGGATCAAAAGGTAGACACCAGAAAGTTAGGGTCAAGTCCTGCCGCATACAGGGATCTGTTGGTTGTACGAAGATCACTAGGTTGATTGTTACAGGAACCGGTCCTTAACCGGCAGAGGCGAGCATCTTCCACCTATCCCCACCTATGTGGGTGCACTAGTCAACAATCACCATCTCGCCCCCGCCTAAAATTCCCACTTCAAGCCAACACACTAGTTGATTTAACACCATCCCCATTTTATTTTAAACACCAAACACTATTTTCACACATTTCACAAATCATGTAATATGGTGAAGCAATAAATAAATATTGCGGTAAATCCCTAAGCATATCTAGTGTCAAGGCAAAAATTCCATCATCATTATAGTATAATGAAGGAAAACATCCTAGGTTGAACAAGTAACAGACATCAATATCAAGGATTCCTATTCTAATAGGTTTCTAACTAACACAGCATTTCAAATAATAAAATAAGAATGCATGATATAGTAAAACAGGCCATTCATAGGATGTGGTTGTAAAACATAGGATCAACATGATCAAGGAGAGTTAGGACTTGCCTTCAAACTCTTCCTCGTGCTCCTCCTCGTAATCCTGGTCCTCGTGCTCCTCCTCGAACTCCTCGTTAGCTATAGTACGTAAATTATCGTCGAATAAGCAACTACCGTAAAGTAAAATAAATAACTCCAAATAAAATCCAAATAAAGAATTAATCGACTCCAAAAAATAGATGATGGTTGGAATGGACAGGATTTGATTAACTAGAATTTAGGGAAAAGAATCTATTATGTTGGAGCTAAGAGGAATGAGTTATGGGTAAAGGAAAATGGAATACTAGAGATTCTATGTGCTTCTATTTATTTTGGTAATACTATATTTTTATAAGGCTGGAAAAAGGTAGCAAAATATCCTGGGGAGCATAAAGTATTTTTGGGGATTTTTCTGGAATTTTTCTAAATCGGGAAGGCCTCGAATTAAGCTTCTGTGTACACTAGCAGGGTGGTTCTAGCAGAAAAGAACCGGGTTTAGAGGCTGACATGCGGGTCCAGGCTGCATAGTGCACCCCGCGGTTTACTGTGCTGTAGACTGGGTTCATGGGCTGTGGACCGGGTCTGTGCATGAGTGTGTGGTCCATGTGGACCGAGTGCACCAGAAGAGAGGAGAGACCATGTGTGGCTGACGAGTGGGTCTGGCTGGGTGACGTGGCTGCCACGTCGGACGTGGCGGGCGACCGGGTCAGCGGACGGCGGCGCTGGGCGAGGCGCGGCGGTGGCTCGCCGGAGAGCTCGCCGCCGGCTACTAGGTACATGGAGTAGCTACGGGACCTCATCGCGGAGGTAGAGTATGCGAAGGCGAACCTAGGGGCGGTACACGTCGACGTCGGCGAGCCCCGGTGCGGCGGCTAGAGCTCGCCGGAGTTGGTCGCGGCGGCGGCGGGTGAGGGAAACGCGCGTGGGTGCGCGTTCGTGTGGGTTTGAGTGGTCGAGGAGGTGCACGTCAGCGCGTAGAGCGCGTGCGCGTGTTCAGCTGGGCCAGTGCGACGGCGTGTGTGGCCGGCGACGAGGTTCCGCGGCGGCGGAGGGCGGCGCTCGGCGCAGTTAGGGTTAGGGGCTCGGCCGGGCTTAACCTGCTACCGCAACAGAACAAGGGGGTGGCAGAGGTGGTACAAAGCCAAAGAGGGGGGAGGAGAGCTCACCGGAACAGAGGGAATGGCGCGGCGGCCGGAGTTGGGGAAGAAAAGGGGATCGACGGCGATTGGAGCAATGTGGGGCTCGATTTGCTGTGTGGTGGCGATGGGGAGCTGCACAAGAGGGCGGAGGGCCTATTTATAGGCTGAGGAAGGCGGTGCCTGCAAGAAATATCGCCGGCGGCGATATTTCCCGGCGACGAGCTTATCTCGTCGCATTGAAGGCGGCGAGGGGACGTCTGGGTCAAGAATTGCGGCGCGCGTGGCTGGTGTCAGGTCGGCGGTGAGCCGTACGCCTAGCTGGCCAATGGCGCGGTGAACGTGGACGGTGGGAGAAGCTCGCCATCGCTCCGGAGTGGAGATCTTTCCGGCGGCCTTGCGCGTGGCGGCTGCTCGTCGGCTCGTTTTGCGGCGCGGCGAGGTCGGTTGCTCGGTCTCGAAGGCGCGCGGCGTCTCCGGGTGGCGTTGACGAGCTTGTCATCGCGGCTGTGAGAGCGGGATTTCCGGTGGTCGCCGCCTCGGCTTAAATGATGCGGCGCCGCCCCGTACAACGCTGAGTTGACTCGCTGGCCGGGATGACATCTCGGCGGAATGGCTACAGCGGCGAGAGGACATGAGCTGGAAAGGAAGAGAGAGAGAAGAGAGAGAGAGAGCGAGAGACGGTGGCGCGGCGAGAGCTCGAGAGAGCTCTGCTCTCTCACGAGGAAGACGACAGAGCCGGTTGGGCCGGGCCGCGCGGGCTGCGATGGGCCAAGGGAAGAGAAAAGAGAGAGGACGGCCTGCTGCGGGGAAAGAGAAAAGGAAAAAGGAAAATGGGCTGGACTGGAGGGGAGAAGAGGAAATGGGCTGCGCCCGGGAAAGAAATGTTTCAAACATTTCTCAGAGTTTGGTTTGGACAAATTTGAATGAAATTCAAATTTGGGAAAAGAAGCAAACATCAAGAAAATCCAAATGGCAAATAAAGCAAAACCAATCACTTGAGCATGAACTTTTATTTTAGAAATTCTTCATATTCTATTTGTTCAACTACTTTAATGAATTTTTATTTTGTAAAAACATGGAATTACCTATAAATCTACAAAGTTCAAATTTTGAGTGATTTTTACTGAATTCAAATTTTTGGGCTGTTACACCAGCTGACCTGTAGCCTCGGCCCAGCTCGCCGCAGCCCGCTCGCACCCAGCCGCAGCCCGCTCGAGCCCGCGCGCAGCCCCCGCAGGCCCAGCCGCAGCCCGAAGCCGCGCCGCTCTCGGCGTCCGAGCCGGATTCCTCGGCCTCCGCGCGTATAAAAGGGCCGTGGACCCCTCCGCGACTCCCTTTGCCCAATTTCGCCGCCACCCGTCAACCCTAGCCGCCGCGCCGCCGTCATCCCCTCGAGCTCCGATGGCCGACGCCGCCGCGGGCCGTTCCGCCGCCTCCCGACGCCCCGGACGTCGCCGACACGCCGCCGACCCCGCCCGTGACGCGCCGCCCCGTCTCCGCCCGTTCCCACGCCGCTCCGACGCCCGAGGACCTTCCCCGACGCCGCCGAAGCCTCACCGCCTCTCCCCTCCGTCGAATCGCCGCCTCCGTTCATCCTCTCGCCGCCGCGACCCCACGGTGAGGTCCCCCTCGCTCTCCTCTCTCTCCCGGTGCCCTCGCCTTCGAGAATCGCCGCCGGGAGCGCGTTTTGGCCGCACTCCGGCGATGCGCCGCCGCACCGCGTCGCCGCCGGCGACCTCGGTCCACCGTGGACCCGTGGACCGGCGGGTCTAGCCCGGTGCACCACCCAGTGGACCGAGTCCACGGGAGTTTTCGATTTAATTTAATATAATTCGAATTATGACGTCAGCGCATACGCAATAATTCTAATTTTCGTAAAAGAATAGTTTCAGAAATTCTTTAAAATGTAACTTTTACACTTAAGCCCCTAACCTTTTTGCTAATAATGTTTAGGTCCTGTATTTTTATAGAAAACCCCCTGAACTTTTCCTAAATTATATTTTTATCCTAACTTTTTACATTTCGGCCCTCAGAACTTTTCTGAAATTACAATTAGGTCCCTGTACGACCCTGTTTTAGTTCAAATAAACCTTTTAACTTCAAATGCTTATAACTTTTTACTCGTAGCTCCGTGTTAAGCGATTCTTGCGCTCGCGTGATCGTAGGCTCGAGCTCTATCTTGTGGTACTGTTTTTGTAGTATGTTAGTACTGTCTGGTGTACTGTTATTTATTGTTTGTGCTTGTGTGCTTGCATGTTAACGTTATTAGAAGAGGAGCCGATCGAGAACTTTCAGGACTTGGAGTTTGATCAGCCAGCAGCAGGGGGAACAGGAAAGTGTCCTTGAACATTTTGAACCTATTGCTTTCTCCCTCTAGCCATGCATTTGCGTTTAATTTGAATCCCATGAGTCATTTACCATGTTCCATACTATTTCCTTGTCGCCTTGGGTTTTGGTAGATGATAATAATAATGAGGAAGGGTAGGTCATGCTTAGCTTGCTGCAATCTTGGGCTTGGAACTTGACTAATAATCTTGACTAATGGTTCACTTCAACATAATCTTCATGGACCGGTTAATCTTTTTAGCAACCTGGAACTTAGGTATGCTGTAACTTGAGCAAGTGGTATGTTTGATGATGGTGCTGTTAGCACGAGACTTTGGTATGGGTTAGTCTTGCTCAAGTTTGCTAAGGACCGGTTCGTGGAGTGGCAACCCCGGACAACAGCACAAAGCACAAGGTTGATTATGGTAGACTTGGTCAAGTAGGATGTTGTTTTCCTAGTTTGGCGGCATTCGAGGAAGAGGAGTGGGATGGAGTAATCTCATTCCTAGGTGATGGATGGAGTAATCCTAGCCACGGTGCAAGAGGGGGCTTCTGTCTGGATGGCGTAATCCCACAGCGGTGGAACCTTAGCATGGGATGTTTGCCGGCTGGGAAGCACTTTGAAAGACCATGTGGTGATCTCTTGGCCTCACACCTTCGGTAGTGTGAAGTGGCAACATGGAGACTTTAGTCATCGACGGATGATGAAATCACCACCTTGTGGGTAAAGTTGTGCACCTCTGCAGAGAAGTAAAACTGTCAAGACATCCGTGCTCACGGTCAGGAGCGGCCTGGATCCTCACATGATTAGAGAATGGATGGTTGAACTTGGATGGTTTGGGTGGAGTAACCCAGTTTGCTACAAGGGGAGTACCTTGTAGTAGTTAATTTAATAACTTTGGGGTAATCGGGTTCTCTACTAGTAATATAGTTATGCTAGTTTGGTGTAGGGTGCTTTTTCTGCAATTTAACCTTTATGTCAGCCTTTCTTGTTATAAGCTTGCATTACATTTACTTTCCCACACTTGCGGAGTACGATAAGTACTCACCCTTGCTATTCCCCCACAATGTTTTGTCATGCTGCTCAGAAGATGAAGGCGCGATGGACTACTTTGATGAGGAGTACTACTAGGCGTGCTTTCCCCCAGTCGACTGCCTGTGTGTTTGAGAGTCTTCCGCTGTCGTTTATTTAGTCCTTTGAGACAAGTTATTCAGTTATTGTAATAATGATACAATGAGACGATGTAATAATGACACTGGCTTATACTGTTTATTTCACTATTGTCTCTATATGTGCGAAACTTGATCCCGTAGGCCCGAAAACCTCGCGGCAGGCCGCTGATACGGCCCGACGCGCGCGCCCTGCGAACACGTCCCAGCCCAACTGACGGCTGGCATGCGAGCTGTCGGATGGAGAGAGAGGAGGATCGAACGGCTCAGGTCGGCGGAAGACTGAACAAAACCGGTCGAAACCCTAGCCTCCCCCTCACTCTCTCACTTTCTCCTCACTCTCTAGCCTCACTCACGTAGCCGGCGCCGCAGCGCGCCATGGCGCCGGAGGATGACCACGCCGGTGAGCCGCCGCGGCGCCACGGGGAGCTGCTCGCCGGCGCACGCGTGCGAGAAATCGCGCGCGGCTCCGTCGAGCACCTCTGCCGCGGTGCCCTAAGGCGAGCGCGTCGCGCGGCGAACGCGATGACGTCGACCCGGAGGCGCCGACTCAAGGCGGTGCGGCGACGACGGCAAAACGGCGACATGCCGTGCGCGTGCCGACGGCGCGCGGCGCACTGATGCCGCGCGGGGTCGGCGAGGCGCGCGCATGGATGCATCTGATGCCGTGCGGGCCTCGTCGGCTTACCGGGGAGAGGAGGACCTCGACGTCCGTGCGCGACAGCTTCGCTATGACGGAGCGAGGAGTTGAGGTAAACTCATCTTGAGCTCAATCTTAGGCTTAGATCTGAACTAGGGTTACGGTTAGCTTAGTCAACCCTAGATTAAGATGAAACCTAGAATTACTTAGATAGTCTCTCATCTAATTTATGATATGACGAGCTTAGTAGATTGAAAAACCGAACCCTAGTTGCTTAATTAACACTAAAACTGAAAACATTAATTGAAAAAATGCATTGATCTAATGCATCTAGAACATGAATATCTTACTGCGCATATTAAAAGCAGGGCTAAAACATGAACAATTAGCTTAATCACTGAATGATCTTATGCATCTAATCATGATGACTGAACTGAGGAACTAATCTAAGTACATCTAGATCATGAAAGAACTAATTGAAACTGAATTAGATTGCATAGCTAACTGATAATCACTTTTGATTGCGTAGCTAGATCATTAAGCTGACTTAAACATGATGAGATCTAGTGCTAACCGAATCAATTAAGCAACTGAACTTAAACTAGGGGATCAACCAGACTAGTTTAAGGCGTCTGATACCAATTGTTAGATCTAATCTTATAAGATCAACTAATCATATGCGCAGGATCAACTAGTCAAGATAGATCACACCTAGAGACGTTAATCTAAAGCTGAATTAACTCACCAGGACTTAGATTCGCCATAGATAGGCGTTGTAGATGTAGCAGATGTCGAAGAACGGCGGCAGGTTGATGTGGATCAAAGGGCACCGCGCATCTAGACCTTTCAGCACCTTAGGGATCGGTAAATTTAGGTTAGGGCTAACCCTAAGGACTAATTTCATGATTAATCACGGATTAGGGTAAACAGGGAGTTTTCTTTGGGCTTTATAGTGTTGTAGGCGTGGGGCCGGGCCCTAAAACGTGGGCTAAGTGTTGCCTCCCGATCAAGGCAGCTAACAGGGGTTAGTTGGGCTTTAAGGTGGGCCTTTCGGTCCAATATTGACCGAGGTCAATTCCAACAGCATCTTCACTATAGTTAGCTTTAATTAATTTCTTTTCTTTGTTGCTTTCTGTGTTCTCCCATTCATGTGCTCAATTAGTAAACATATATCCGGGAAAGAAAAAAAAAAAAGAACATAGATAATCTATGGAAGGTGCTTTCCTTAGTAGTATGTATGCTACAATTTTAAATTCTTGACATGATTTGTTAACGGGAGTGTCTATATGACACCCGGGTGTTTCCCCGGCTCCCAGCACCCGAATTTGCAACCGCCCGATTCGAAATCAACGGCCAGAGCGCTTCGTCAACCTTCGGCCGACCAGCTCCCACGAACCGCCCCCGCGCACTGCCCACCGCCCGCCAGCCACCCGCGGCACTGGCGGCGCCCGCGCCGCCTCGTCGCACCGCCGCGCCGCCACCCACCGCCATACCGGCCGCCGCCCCCGGCTCCCCTTCTAAAGTCCAGTGATGACATTTCCCCCCGACAAACCGAACTCCCCTAAGCCGCCGGCACTAACCCGCCGCTCGCGGCTCCGGCGGCGCGCGCGCCGCCTCGCCGCACCGCCCACCCCACCTCCGGGCTCCGCCACAAGCCTCGCTGCCGCCCGCAGTAATCCGCCGCCCGGCAACGCGGCGGCGCCCCCGCCGCCGCGTCGCGCCGCCTGCCCCGCCGCCGCGCTCCGCCTCCGAGCACGCAAACGGCACCGCCGCCCGCATGAAACCGCAGCCCAGCGGTGCGCCGCCGCACCACGCCGCCCGCCCGGCCGCGCGCTCCGCTGGCTCAAAAATTCGGGTGCTCGGAGGAGGAGAAACACCCGGGTGTTGTTTAGCATTTCCCTTAACGGTAACAACTTTTGACATGGAATGAATAAATTTTGTCATTGATGTTCAATACTTATGTTTAGCGGGGGCATCTGTTTTTGTTTCGCCCCGGGCCACTAAAATCTCAGGACTGCATGCGTACGTGGTCTGCACAGTTATTATTCTTTGAAACAATGATGATATAAAGAAGCCAATGGAGTGGGATATCTTCTTCAAAGCAGAGGGAGAAGAAGCACCCGGTTTCGATGACGGAGCTCCGGTGCTGTTTTACGACTGGTGTTTGCCAACTTGCCGTTCGTCTACTCATTTACCGGCAAGCGTATGTTCCTTCTCTCTAATTAATCTTTTTCTTGAATTTGAAATCTTATATTCGAAACAAAAAGCTTTCCATTCCCTAGGATAAGAAGTCAAAAAAATAGAGTGCATTTTAAATCCGGTTTAATGCTGTTATATTTTTTAAAAAATGCAAATTTAGGAGCCAACGCAATTCTGAGTCTTTGAAATTCCCTTTTAGATTTATAATCCATAGTTATTTTTAAAAAAAACATGTATGCACATTTGAGCTTTTACAGGAGGTGGTATATGGCCATAATGTCCATTTTAGGTACCTGCTTCATCTACCTATGCGTTCCTCTGTCGTTGAGCTATTGTGTGGCATTAAGGCTAGTCTCAATGGTGAGATTCATTTTGTTATTTTCAAAACTGCTACGTAAGCAACAAATGTATGGTTTCCTTTTTTCTGTTTCTTAGGAATACATACAAGATACAAGCTGTTTTGGAAACAATGCACACTTGATTTCATTTAGGCTACTCTCAATGGGAGTTTCATTCTCATTAAATAGGTCCTAGGTTCGACTCCCGGTGGGAGCGAATTTTCTAGGATTTAACGGTATTTGTGCTTTCAGCGGTAGGCGACGTGGCCGTCGATTACGAGGCGCCAGTGGTGACTTTGTCAATCTGAAAAATTTGCCGGCTCAGTCTTCGAAGATGCTCATAGAGGTAGGGTTTGCGTATGTGCGTTCATAGGGATGAATGTGTATGCGTTGTGAGTGTCTGATTTGTACTGTGTAATCTAAAAAAAAGTTTCATTCTTATTAAATAGGGCGTCATGAAACCACTCTCTTATCTCTCAAATTAATTCATTGCCATATCATCTAAAATAGCGATATGGCGCCCTATTTAATGAGAATAAAACTCTCATTAAGAATACCCTAAAGCCAACCACACGAAGCTTGAGAAGCTCCTGGCTGGAGAGGCCGACAGAGTGCAACTTCATTTTCGTTTGCATTAGTCCTCGTTGCTCACCTTCTCACCATGGAGGAGGAGATCCGGGAAAGGAGGAACAACCATACAAATAAGAACAGAGGAAGAAGAGAGTGAGCATGACGATGTTACTCTGTTTTCACTGGGAAACCACATTTACATGAGCCTGACCTGTTGGAGGCAAACCATGGGCCGAAATCCAGCAGGGCTCATGGGCCGTGGGGTTTCAACTAGTGGACCGAATTTAGTTGAAACACAGGCAAGGTTTAATTTACCGTTTCATTCTCCTCAAAAACAAATTACCGTTTCATGGGTCTCAAAAAAAAAATACCGTTTCATGGGTTTTTGGAAAAACTGGTGAAACCGAATCGGAAGCCGCTGAAAATTTGATTTTCCAAATTTGAACTGAACTGACCGGTTTTACCGGTAAACATGTCAGTTTTATCAGTAGGCCAACCAATCGATTAGAAAACAAACATGATGGAACGCGGCTGGCGGTGTGCAGGCACATGGCTGGTGTGTGGACAAACGGGCACAGCGACATGTGGAAAGAGCGTGCTGGGCAGCCGTACGACGACGCACGGCTCTGCGGCAGGCGTGGTTGACGGCGCACGCGGCTGATGTGCGGAAGACTAGAAGGCAGCGGGTGTGCGAACAGGGCAAGGCGCACGGTGGCGGTTGGTTTTTTCCGTTTTCTTCCTTTTTTCTTCGTACATTGTTTTGGCGACAAATAAACGTGTTTTCAAGTTCTTGTTGAACCATTCAGCTTCAATTTGCCTCTAATTTGTTTTATATATTTTTTTCTACAAATTTGTTCAATATTAAAACACAAAACCGGTCAATCGCAAAAACAATTCAGGTTTTGACTTGTTTGATGAACCTTGCCAACAGGGGCCATTGGTCGTGAGGGTCAACAACACAAAATATTTGATTCAATAGTTACTCCCTCCATCCTAGAATACTTTGGCATTCTAGCCTCACCCAGTTTTCCCAAAATACTTGGCATTCTCACTTATCGAGACACATTTATCTCTTCCCAATACACCTCTATCTCTATCTCTCTCCTCCTCGTTTTCTGCGCACCTACTTTATTCCTTCTCTTCTTAATCTCCGTGTCCAAGGCTAGAATGCCAACTATAGTGGGACGGAGGGAGTATTTTATTTTTATTGTAGTTAAAAACTTTTGTATCACATTTTGACATTTTTGACATTTTCGAACTGAATCGAAAAATCACATCTCAAATATTCAAATAGTTCATCAAAGGTTGAAACAATTTATTAAAATGTTGAACATTATATTTAATTATTAAATTTCAGAGGTGCAAAACATAAATGTTTTCGAAACATTTGAAATAGTTTATCATAAATAATGAAATATTTTACATAAATATTTGTAATTGATATTGCTGAAATAAAAATGTAAAGAAACAAAATAAGTTTTCCTTAGGAACTTACTCAACATTTCATGTACAAAATGTTGAAATGTATTATCCAAACTATTGAACTATATTTTTCAAAAAAAAATTAGTAATATAATAAAATTATTCATGTTGGAACTATTGCTAAGTGGCCTGCATATTGCTAGGCCCATTTGTTAATTCCTAATAATTCTGAAAATCTCAAAGGCCCATCCATGAGTGGTGGGAGAATGCAACTCTTAGTCTCACATTGCTAGTTTACGTAGAGGAGTAACAACTTAAATAGAAGGTTGCTCTACCTATTCTTGCAAATGTGTGGATGAGAGGAATAAAGGAAAAACACACGAGCGCGTTCGCTCGCCTCGCCGGGGTGGGGCTTGGGCGATGGGAGCAGCCGCACATCACCTACGTGAATGGTCTGCCGCAATCCAGCCCGATGCCTTGCGAGTGTGCGGCTTCCTTTTGCAGTTTTCTTTTTATGCGTCCAATACGTTTTTATATGGAAACCGACTCGGTTTTAGGACGCCTTAACCGTAGCGGTTCTCCCTCTATAAGTACGTATGGGCCGCTGCCACTAGAACATATCTTATACATGAGTTAGGGTTTTGCCTCTTCCTCCTGCTACGCCGCCGCTTGTAATCTTCCCTATCCCGATCGTCGGCATGCACCGACGAACGGAAGTGTAGGTCTCTGTAACCGTCGTCCTCACACCTCCTGCACCGAGACAGGGCGAATAAGGTTTTTGGGAAGCGCTCTACGCAACTGCTCGACCGCTTCCACCACGGCTCGTCTTCCTCTACATTCAAGTTCAGGGGTTGTTGCTCGTCGTCGCCTTCATCGACATCTTCTCCGTTGCCCCGATTTTTCTGCATCGCCGATCGCTACGGCTTCCTCGTCGTCTCCTCTGAACGAACAATACATGCTTTCTGAAACCATCTCTCTCGTATATGATTATTTGATCCATGCTTGTAGTACTGCAAAGTATGGTAGATCTTGCTCTGTTTACTATGATTTTAGACTTGTCTAGATCTTGCGTAGACTTGTCTAATTTAATCTGCAATCTATTCATCATATTCAAGTTTTATTTCTAAATTAAATTAAACCTAAAAGTACACGTATATCCAACAATTAATATGGTTCTTTTTTAAAAAAATTGTTGCATCAAACGTAAATAGAGAGGGAGAGCATAATCCTTTGTTGGTGTCTCTTCCAAATAAGAATTGGGGCATCACAATAACTAGCCAACATGTATCTCATGCCTTCTCTGGTTCATGGTTCGGTGTTCTGATGTCAGATAAATGGTTTTTAGAGAAAATGCATTTGTAGTTTAAAATTTCACCTACTCTTCCGCTTCCATGTGTTGGCTAACCCAACAACTCACGTCTCCTACTCTTCCGACCTTGTTCCTTATCACCCGTTGTGATGTCACACTAAGGGTTCGTTTGGCTGAGTGAATCGATCAGATTCACGGCAGAATCACCTGGAACGATGCCAAAGGGGGAAAAGTCGGAACATTTCGGCAGCGAATCACCACAGAACGATTCAGCATTTTGCACTACGCCTGAATCACCGAAGACGGTGTTCTGCGTGGTTCTGCCCTGATTCTTGCCCCCCCATGTTATGTATCTGCCCTCCAACTTGGGAACGTAATTACCAAGATTGCCACCGCCTCCTGCTGCTGTGTTACCAGGAATAAAAACACTGGACTGCCTTTTCTTCTCGATACGCTTCGACGCCGCCGGCGATTTGCTTCAGCTTCCGTCCAAGCTTGTATTTACCAGGATTGCCACCGCCTCCTGCTGCTGTGCTTCACGGAATAAAAACATCAGGCTGCCTTTTCTTCTCGATACGCTTCGACGCCGCCGGCGATTTGCTTCAGCTTCCGTCCAAGCTTGTATTTTGGAAACATGTATTTGGTGAGATCACTTATGGGTTGACATCCGAACATGTGGATCATGATGACATGTATTTTACAATGACATCACTAGTGTATATTGTGAAGACCTCATCACATATTATAATGTGGTTGAAACAACATTGTCCAACCAAGGATAAATGAGTCACTTTGATCCTCCTCTTCTCTTTCTTGAATACCAAACGCACCCTAAATCTCGCCATCTTGGTGCATTGAGGTCAACAGGTAGCCTCAATAGCATCTCAAGTCATAGGTTCGAATCCTTATCGCAATTTTTTTTAGGATTTAACGGCGTTGTGCTTTCACCGATAGGTGACGTGTCGTCGACAGCGAAGCGCCAGTAGTAACTTCATCAATTTTTAGGATTTATCGGCTTAGTCGAAGATGTATATAAAGTTAGGGTTTGCGTATGTGCGTTAATAGGGGTGAGTTGTGTGTTGTGAGTGTCTGATTATAATACTGTATAAAAAATGAGTAGCGCCTAGTTGGTGTCAAAAACAAAAAAAGTAGCGCCAAAGTAGCGCCTATTGCTAGTTTTCATAGGTAAAACAGACAGTTTTTTAAAGGATTTGCTGTACAGGTCCGGGACTTGTCGTTCCTGCTTGCGCAATATTTCCTCGCAAAAAAAAAAGAGAAAAAAAAAGATTTGCCCCCAGATACGCGACAATAGTGATTTTGTCAGCATCTCGTTGAACTCTAGGCTAGAATAACCAAATTACCCTGTCTTTTTCCTGTGATCGCTTGGAGTTCTACGCCACCCGTGTTGAAGACATTCGGCACCTCTCTCTTTCTCTCTCTCACTTCTCTCACCGACTGCCACTGACATTCCTA
Source organism: Eragrostis curvula (assembly GCA_007726485.1). NCBI lineage: Eukaryota > Viridiplantae > Streptophyta > Magnoliopsida > Poales > Poaceae > Eragrostis > Eragrostis curvula. Next base: position 1,103,602 of record RWGY01000035.1, on the reverse strand, counting down.
TCACGAAGGATAGCCAATCTAGGTGATCGACATGGCGATGTTTCTCTCGGTAATCTGGAGTGATCTCACCAGCAGAGCCGTATCTTTCCTGATGGAAAGATACCATGAAAGATGCTCAAGACCGACGATGGAGCAGAGGCTACACAGGCTGCAGAAGCTGCTTCTCCGGGTTCGCGTCATCGTCGAGGAGGCAGAGGAGCGGCGCATCACGAACCAGGCGATGTTGCTTCAACTGAACATGATGAGAAAGGAGATGTACAGAGGCTACTACACGCTTTACACTCTCAAGCGCCGTGCCGAGGAGGAAGGGGATGCCAAAGACCACCACCAGGTGAGCCAATCTTTTTGTTGTATTTGTGTCGAATATGTGTACACAAGTCGGTTGCAATTAGGACTTGAGTTGTATTAGGTGTAGGAATAGAGTTTGTGTTGGACTTGTATTCCCGGGCCCATAAATATGAGGGCAGCACCTGTGCAACCGCAACGACAACAGATGTAGTAGGCAAGGGGTAGCGGCGGCTAGGGCGGCGTGCCTTAGGGGCAGCCAAGCCATGTACTCCTGGATGCTGGTATTGCTACGATATTGATGGGAGGAGCGCCCATAGTCATGCCCCGAGGATGTAGGCACATCGCTGAACCTCGTTAAAAAACATTGTGTCTCGTGTCGTTCTCTTTTCTGTGATCTTGTGATTTGGCGTATGTGTTCTTGGGCGAATCGCTTCCGCGGCTGATTATCTAACAAGTGGTATCAGAGCCAGATTCACGGGAGAAGATCATAGGAGGCATGATGGGATGTTCCACATCGCGCAAGGCTTGCACGAGATGTCCGGGAAGGGACATGGCGCAAGGTGGAGCATGGCGGCGATCGACGACTCGATCGGTGGAGTTGGACACTTCGAGCATGTCGGCTCGAACCGTCCGATGGGCTGCTGTTCGATAGGGGCTCATCAGACGTGATGGCCAAGTTCGACGGTGCGGCCGGAAGACGACGCGGACCATGGCGACGTCTTGTACTCGCGATTCAACTGAGGGGTGGTCAGTTCGATCGGAGCGGTTGTGCATCTCAAGATAGAGAAGCTACAACGATGGCGTAAGCCATGGTGGACTCGGCATGTTTATGGAGCAGTTTGGTCTCGGTGTTGCGCGATGACGGTGTTGCGTGGTTGCTCTCGGCGGAAAGCTCGGTCCTCAGCTGGGGCAGACGGCGGCGCGCGGGATTCCGTTCCTCTCGGTAGGGCGCGGAGGGCGATGCCAACGAGACCGTGTGAGAGCAGGAGTCGGGATGTGTGCGATGCCGCAGACGCGACGCGTGCATAAGTTGGAGTCGCGTGGAGGCATTGGTGTTGTGATCGGAACAGGAAGCTACATACATGCATGCAAGCATGTTGACTGCATGGGAGACAAGGTGGGCCACCGTGAGTTTGTTTTACTAAGAAATTAACTCGGATACGTGCATGCAGGCTGCCGGATTTGTTTCCATTGGTAGTTCGGAGTTTCTTCTTGGACGTTACTCAATCGGAAACCAATGCTGACTCGATGCGCGACAAGGAAAAGACCAGGGGCGGCGGTGGAGTCCGGGTAGGTTTGGACTCTGTGCATCGCTCGGTCTGGCTCCAATATAAAACACAGGGGAAGTCCACGGTGATTGCATAGCACAGAAGGCAATCATTGCTGTTCGTGAACTGCGAGGCTTGCTGCAGTTGACGGCGAACGGCGGGCGGCGATCGAAGCGGGTCAACTTCGTCGTGTGCAAGCGGCGTGACGGTTGACGGGGCTCGAGAGCGGCGGGCTGTGCACGGCAGTGTACGGCGGGGCAGCGCGTTAGGCGGGACGCGGGAGTACGCGACGGGCGTATTCGGGTACGTGCTTGTGCTCGCGTGCGTGCAGGAGGTACGCGGCTTCGGCGAGTGGATTGCAAGTGCGGGAGGTTCTTTCGGCGGTCCGTGGCAACAGGTGGATAGCGTCGATTGCGTCCAAATTTGAGGTGACTAAGTTTGATGGGACTGGCAATTTCGGGCTTTGGCAAACAAGAGTGAAGGACTTGTTGGCACAACAAGGGATCCTGAAGGCACTCACGGGGACAAGGCCAGCCAAGGTAGATGATGAGAAATGGGACGAGATGCAGGAGCAAGCTGTGGCAACTATCAGGCTGTGTCTCTCTGATCAAATCATGTACCATGTCATGGAGGAGACGTCACCGAAGGAAATTTGGGAAAAATTGGGCAAACAATTCATGTCCAAGACGCTGACTCGAAAACTGTATTTGAAGCAACAATTATATGGGCTGAAGATGCAGGAGGGGTCAGATCTTGCTGAGCACATCAATGTCTTTAATCAAGTTGTGGCAGACCTTGTGAAGGTGGATGTGAAGCTTGATGATGAAGACAAGGCTATGATTCTTCTTTGTTCGTTGCCGAGTTCCTATGAGCACTTGGTCACTACACTGACGTATGGCAAGAGCAAGATTAAGGTGGATGATGTCACTACGGCGTTGCTTGCTCAGGATCAAAGGAGGAAGAACAATTCTAGTGATGCTAGTTCTGCTGGAGAAGCTTTTGTGGTCAGGAGTGGTCAAGGAAGGGAGGCTGAGAAGAAGAAGAACAAGGGGCCGCAGTGCTATAAGTGCAAAGAGTGGGGACATGTGAGAAGGGATTGTCCAGAACTGAAGAGGAAGGGCGTGGCAAGTGTTGTGGTTCCCAGAAAGGATGACTCGGATAGCGATGGTGATGTTCTTGTTCTATCGAGTGAGAAGTCTTGTGGAGAAGCGTGGTTGCTGGATTCTGCAAGTTCCTATCATGCTACATCAAGGAAGGAGTGGTTCTCTTCATATGTTGAGGGTGACTCTGGTTTTGCTCACTTTGGAGATGATACAAGACACCGTATCATGGGAGTTGGCGACATCAAGTTTTCAATGTATGATGGACAAGAGGTGCTACTCAATGGTGTGCGGCATGTGCCGGAATTGAGGAAGAATCTTATCTCGCTTGGGGTTCTGCATGAGAAAGGTTGGTTATATCAGGCGGCGCCAGATAGGAAGACCTTGAGGGTGATGCAGAATGGCAAGACGGTGATGATAGGCGAGAGGTCGGATATTAATCACTATAGGCTAAAAGGTGGAGTCATGGAGGATGGAACTGCAGGTATTGCGGTGTTTAGTCCTGGCGGCGAGACGGCCTCATCGGGCTGTTCGAGATGAGCAGTGGAGGAGACGACTCAAGTCCGAGTACACGGAGGTTCGCACATGGACAACTTCAAGATGGCGTACATATTCGTCAAGGTGGAGTTTGTTGTATTTGTGTCGAATATGTGTACACAAGTCGGTTGCAATTAGGACTTGAGTTGTATTAGGTGTAGGAATAGAGTTTGTGTTGGACTTGTATTCCCGGGCCCATAAATATGAGGGCAGCACCTGTGCAACCGCAACGACAACAGATGTAGTAGGCAAGGGGTAGCGGCGGCTAGGGCGGCGTGCCTTAGGGGCAGCCAAGCCATGTACTCCTGGATGCTGGTATTGCTACGATATTGATGGGGAGGAGCGCCCGTAGTCATGCCCCGAGGATGTAGGCACATCGCTGAACCTCGTTAAAAAACATTGTGTCTCGTGTCGTTCTCTTTTCTGTGATCTTGTGATTTGGCGTATGTGTTCTTGGGCGAATCGCTTCCGCGGCTGATTATCTAACACTTTTACACCGTCACAACTGAATTCTGCCAAGCGTGTCCGTCTCTTGGGCAGCATCATTAGTTCGCACGAACAAGAGCAGCTCCAGCAAGTTGTTGCCTGCCTCGAGACTGCCATTGAAGGTGCGAGTGAGATGGTTGTGCTCCTCAGCGGATGCCCTCGTCTGTACAGGCAGCCGTACAGCATGCATTTGATATTGGACAAGTGCATGTTCGGTCGCCAGGTCGAGATGGAACACTTGGTCAGATTCCTGTTGCAGTCAGAGATCCCAGGTGACAAAAACCGTGCTATTTTACCAATCATTGGGCCCAGAAAAGTTGGGAAGAGCACCCTTGTCGAGCATGCCTGCAACGATGAGAGAGTGCGTGAACACTTCTCCCAAATTGTGTTCTTGAATGGAGGAAATCTTACAAGTGAAAACGTGGAGGCTTTAGGAGATGCTGCTGTGAACACTGACTTCCATGGAGAGAGGGTACTGCTAATTGTTGAACTGGGTGGGGATAGGTTTCCACGGAGATTGGATAGCGAGAGTATTGATGAGGGATTATGGCAAAGATTATACTCAACTTACATTCGCCAGATTCCGCGTGGCAGTAAAATCATTGTCACGAGTCGTATGGACAAGATTGCCAGCTTTGGAACCACATCGCCACTCAGGCTACGGTTCATTGACCAAGACGCGTTCTGGTACTTCTTCAAGGTGCGCTTGTTTGGAAGCACAGACGCGGACGAGCACCCCAAGGTGGCTGCCATAGCCATGGACATGGCAATCGAGTTGAACGGGTGCTTTCTGACGGCAAACATATACAGTGAAGTGCTAAGATCAAACGTCGATGCCCGATTCTGGAGCGCGGCACTTACAAACATGAAACAAGTGAGGCAGAAGAACATGTTAGGGGGTGCACACCAAGTTGATATTTGGGAGGTAACTGAACCAGTGTATGTCCCTACCTTGAACATGTCTGAAGATTTTGTAATTCTTGACGACTACGAAAAAAGATCCGCGCTTGAGCACAGTACTGCAGTTACTACCATGACGGTGCAAGAGGTACTACTGGGAACTGCTAGGCCTCAAGGGAAATTTGACGTTTTAGCATGGAGATCTCCAATACCACCTCATTTCAGCTACTTTTTTGGCTGCGAGGTACGGAAGAAGCCTCGGCGTACAATCTCCATGAAGAAGAGGATTCTGAAGACTGCAAACTGAACATGTAATGTTTACTCGTAGTCAATGCAGACACGTACACAAGAAACAAATATAGTACCTTATACTTGTATGCCATGATTTTACTAGTGTGTATTTAATTTCGAAATATATTCATGAACTCCAGCTCATCTGTGGACCGTTCGTTGGTTTCAACTAATAAGCAGAGAAGATCCTTTGTTTAACTGTATTTCAGTTTTCTCTCCTATCAAGTGCTATATGTAGAGAGTAGTTCTGTAGAGTGAAATAATTAAACGATGAAAATCAGTTGATGTGCAGAGTTTTAGATTTCAATTTGCTAACGTATAGTGCAATGATTTTATTATCTGTCCTAAGAACATGGGCGCAGTGCTACGGTTAGCTATCTGGTATGATGAGATGCTAAAGTGAAATTTAGATTTTTCAATACTGTGAAGTTACCACCAAGAGCAAACCTTAGAATGTATTGTTGACATTAGATCCTTGATATCTGCCAGAACCAGTAATGGATGTACGTGATCTTATGAACCAATCTTCGCATCTAATCCACTACCTAACCCTGTCCTGTCCAATAGCACGAGCACTAACACAAGGCGGTTAAGCATGAACAATAATTGAGGTTAACAACCTATCGTGACACATGATGGAAAAGCAATCACATATCGTGCGGGAAAAGTAATAGCAATTTTGTTTAGAGGACACAATCATCTACTTTCTCATTTTGTCTTACTACCACAAATGGGTATCTCTCTGTTTTTTAGGGACCGATGGGAGATATATCAGATATCATCTGGACGAAAATGGCAGACAGACGGGGCCCATAGGCTGCTCAAAGCTTAGATACGTGGGCCACGAAAGTACTTCCAGCTCAATTTGGATTCGTCTTCAGGTCGTGGGCAAAAAGAAAAAAGAAAAAGAAAAGGAAAAATTGCAAATATGCTTTTCTTGAATTATGTTGACAGCTTGAAAGATCCATTTCATACTATTGCATCTTAATCCTCCATTGTTATATTTTCCAGTATGTTTAAGCATTCAGATTTTCCTTTCTTCAGGATCGATCAGAAAAGGCAATATGATGTCCAGCCAAAATAATTAAAAAAAAAAATAGGCACATGTTTAAATGTTTGAATTAAAAATGTGGCAGTAGAAAGAAGTGGGCGAGTGCTATAAGTTTGTTCCATTTCTTTACAACTCTATGAAAGATTGAATGCCTTGCGGGCAAGAGAGATAGACTGAACGCATATTGGCGCATCACCTATGGATATAGGATCTAGCTAGATTCTGCTTCTTTAGAACTTTTTTTTTATAGGAACACTACAGTCAGCTAAAGGAGACGTTAATGATTAGCATTATGATCAGAGGTTTTACATCTAGAATTTACTAAATACAATGAAAATATAAAAAAACAATAATGAAAGATTATAACCCAGTTTAATTAGTAGTGACTAGTGATTATAGAGCATCTTCTGCTCTGACTTATGCCATACCAAAAGCAAATCTTAGAAACGGCTCAGGTCCAAAAGCACAGTACAGAAGCCACGATCGAGTTGTATGCCAGCTTTGTTTTTTCATGGCTTCTCTCCTCGCGTACCCATTAGATGAGCCAGAGCTAGAGACATTCTGCTATAGAATCTTATACAACTCCATTCACATTAACGGTAGCACACTGCGATGGGCTCCTTAATTATGCGATGAACCTAGAGAGCGAGATTGGCGACTGATCTGAGTGGGTTGGTAACAATTCTATGTCGAGTTTTTGCTGGAATCAGGAATACGTAGAGATTGTAGATTAAAAAAGGATCAAAGTTAGTTAAGTGGCCAACATGCACAATTCCATTAGGATCATCTACACAAACATCATGATTGTGTTTGTTTGGGTCGATTACACGTCGACACAATTTTGTATGCAAAGTTGAGTGACAGAGTCGGCATGGAGTCTACACTAATGCTACTAGATGGCTACCGTAGGAATTGGAAGCCCCATTTTTAAAGCAAGAAAAGTTTAATTAAACCCTCTTGATTATAGACATGCACGAGCACGATGGATGAAGACACACCATGATTAATAATCTGATAGAGACTCTGTCTTTGATGGAAAGAGATTAACAGAGAAGTTTTTTTTTGTTTTGAAATTCTTTTTACCTGTATCACCATTAAGTTCCAGAATAATCTTAATGTGCTTTGATCATGTGGCTTATGTTGTTGGGGCATTTGCAAAACAACCATCCTTTCAGACTCTAATTGCGTTTTCACCATTGGTTTTTAGATTTTGCGATTTTACCATCAGTTTTCGAAAAGCGATGGTGATCTTGCAAAATAGTTTTGCGATTTTACCATCAATTTTTAAAAAATCAGTGGTGATCTTGCAAAATCTGAAACCAATCAATGGTGATCTTGCAAAATCTGAAAATCGATAGTGAAAACGCAATTAGAGTCTAGAATCATGGTTAAAACGCTATTGTCTCTATGTTGTATTGCAACAATTACTAGCGACCCATGATGCGAGAGTGGATTTTTGACAAAAAGACGCCCAAAGGACATTTTATATCTGACTTATATTAATGACGCGGAAAAATAGTCTCTTGCACACTGAGAAAATATGACTCCGTCCCCAACACACTGACCAAGACGATATTGGCTGAGACACACTATTATTCTTTGTATTCTGGTCTGTGACACTATGAGCCATGAAAAGAATCGTTTTCAACATTTTTATCTCAATACATAAAATACATTAGAACTTAAAACTTTGCACAAAAATACACAGCCACATAGTCTATCAATATATTTTTGGATAGATTTTTTCTCAAGTGTTTGCATAGTTTTCTCATGTTTTAAATATTTAATTTGTGGAGAATGCAATGCAAACGATTGAAAAAAAATCTATCAAAAAGTACATTGATAGATAATGCAACAATATTGTTTCTTTGTGCAAAGTTTAAATTTCTAATGTATTATATGTATTGTTTCATGGATAAAGATGTTGAAAATAATTGTTTCATGGCTCTTAGTGTGTCTTCGATAAGATACATTGAATCATAGTGTCTCAGCAAAAAAATCGTCTGAGACAAAAAAATCGTCTTTGTTAGTGTTTGAACATGACGACACTACTTCTCAATGCGTGCTACAATAAAATTTTCCTATTGAAGAACACAAAAACAGAAATGAAAAATAAAATAAAATTTGCAACCATGAAGATTTGAAAAAATCCCAATCACACATAGGCTAGCTTTTGAAGACTGCAATAGTTGTCCGTCTCGGAGAACGGATCTTTGCAGACACTTAAGAAACATCGGAGGATATATATGTGCCCTAAGTTTGATTCTAGAACTGCTTCCGCACCATCAACCATCCCTCACAAGCCCTTCATCAGTGCTGGATGAAACACTATTGAGACAAGAGAGCCGAAGTGCCATTATTCCAAATAGGACCGCCATCACCTTCGACCGGACGATGATGCCATGGACACAAAACCTATATCAATCACATCCTCATGGAAAATACCACTAGAACGAAATGGATAGAGAACTGGCATGAGACAATTTGGCATCACCTTTTCATTTATCACAATCAATCCATTGATTCGCAATCATATCAAGTGACATCGCACGGTTAAGTGTCCTTGACACACCATTGTATCTAGTTCCTATCGAGATAATGAAATTGAAATAGACCTTGGAGTGCCATTTGGACCCAGAAATAAATATCAATCTCGAGGATTGAAAAGGACTACGGTTAATGATAAAATAGCAGTGTATTGTAGTGATACAAAAATCAAATCGATGACTAGCTGAAAAGTTAACCAGAAGTTAAACCGAGGATTTGATGGCACTTTATACAAATTCTGCATAAATATATGTAACTGAACGTATTAATGCAATATTATGAGCAGACAATGGTGTTGGGCAATGATAATATGACCAGTAACAGTAAATAAGAACATGGGCCGAACAGTAAATAGGAACATGGACCAAACATGGAGCAGCTGTGTCATGAGAAGTACAACACTTTTGTTAGCTCTTCATATCTACTCCCTCCGTTTCTTGTTCTATATCACCAGTAAATAAAAACAGAGAGAGTAGCTCTTAATAGTTTATTACATGTAAACGCAGCTGCGGCAGGATGCAGAGAGAAAACGGAATGATGCAACAATCAGGTGCTTATGATGGATGAGTGGCGTGACCTTTGCCGATCGATGCAGTTAGCAAGAGTTCCCCGTCATAAGTATAATAATAAGTTGAACATAATCATAGTGCAACAATGATTTTGTTCTGCAAAAGAAGCAAGCAAAATAAACAAAGATCGGAATGTTCCAGTTCGTTAGCATTAGCAAAAAGCCACATAGAACAAGTGCTCTCTTTTTGACCCCTGGCAGTGGCAACTTGAGCACAGAGATCAAGTGAGTAAACAAAAAAGACCGCTCATTTTCCCACCAATAATCACAATTAATTAAGTTAAAGAACTCTCCATGTCAACATCATGACACCCTGAGAAGAAAGACGAAACTACTGGCTGGTGCTCAACTAACCGAGCCAAAACTTGCTCGGCCGTCTGATGCGACATGAACGGTTGGACTAATTAAGTGCTAATTAAGCTAGTAGAACTTAGAACTCTCTTGGGTCGACGAAGATGGATGCGCCGGGCGGCGCTTTGGTCCAGTCCCCGAGCGCGCCATCGCTGTACCCATCTGCAAGCCGCTTGATGCAACAGAGGTCCTCGGCTCCCAGGCGCAGCCAGGGCGGCACGCCGGCGCGTCGCGCCATGTCGTGCGCGTGCCGGCAAAGCACGCGCGCCATTGCCAGCGCGGCGGGTCCGTCGCCGCCGAGGCCGTAGACGAGGTGCACCCCCAAACGGGGCGAACGGGTCGGGCACCGACGGGATGCGAAGCAACGGTGCGGCGGCGTCGGTGAAAGCCTTGGTTAGTTTAACAATCAATAACTCAACTATATGAAGAAGATGAGTCATGATATAATTTAAGGAAATATGAAATTTCAAAATTAAAATTAATACAAACTAGCCTTTTCTATTTATTCAACACATATGACTAATCAACAACTGCAAATAACACTCTTTGGGGGGTGGTTTGGGGAATGGTCAGGCGATTAATCAATGGACGTACAACAGTTGAAATATATGTTTGTCCAAGATTACCTTACATTCAGTTTGCAATATTTTATTCAGTATCCAGATGCTTTGTAATTGTTTATGTTGATGTAACTGGATATATTATGAAATCCAAGTAAATCAAACGTGATCACCTATTGATTTCAAATGAATAACAACATGTAATTAATCTAGCCACGCAATATGCATGGGCCAAACATCTAGAACATAAAAAGATGAATCTTGAACGCTCTGGATTAATTGTCAAATAATCATTAATTCCGAATATAAAATAAAGAAAGCCAGAAGTTCATGTCAAACACAAGAGCTAAAATTTGGTAAAAAAAAAGAATAAGTAAATAATATAATTCGGTTTTGATATGTGACGGGTTCAATCTAATAATCATGTGGACAAAAAAACCCGATCTAAAATAACTCATCCATATTTTCAATAAATTAGTTAGATAGGAACTCTTTAAATGAGTTGCCAATCTAGATTTAGCAATGTCAAAACAAAAACAAGAACAAAAAAACAAATTTGAAGGACGAGAACAACAAGAGAATGCAAGGAGTGTGCAAAAAATTAATGAGTATGGTGTTTTGAAGATGTGAGTAACTACAGTTGAAACTACGGTTAGATAAATATTACTCTGAGACTAGCCGCGCTATTAGCGCGGGCCATCTCGCTAGTTGGCTAGTTAATTGACAAGATGTTCTACAGTGTTTGCAGACAACATGGACCGTCGGTTACCTCAAATCTAACGCTCCATGATTAGAGGTACCAACAGAAAGGTATTCAAGTATTGATGGAGGTACTTAATTAGTAAGGGTGAGTAAGTAAATTTATCGTTGCAAATATAGAAGAAGAGGAACGGAAATTATCTTCTACCAAAGCAAAATTGGTAGGCCCTCGGTAAGTCTCTAACCTTCTTAGTTTACATTATTTTGCCAAGTTTACTTAGTTTTGATGATTTACTTGAACAAGTCTGTATGTTTCTCATAGTCATGGATAGACAGTGGATGCATGGTTGGTTCTAGCCATAAACAAGCACATTGTGGAGATCACGAACAAGGGTATTGGCTTAATTATCTATAGCGGTGTTTATGTGCTCCTCTCATCCATCTTTTTCGTGATTGAGATTCCAGGAAATTCAATCAAAGAATAAAATAATTATGTAAATCATCGCATTGCGTGTAAGCAACACTAATATCACCAACGTTGCTCCCACCTAAACTGTGACAACATATTTTTTGGGCAAACTACTCTTGCTCCCACCTAAATTCTCTCTATTCCTCTATCTATTTAAATTTCTTTTGTAAAATTTTCTGAGTTAACTTAGATATTTACATGGTTTTTAATTATTTACACGTTACTGATATGTTTTGTGTTTTACGGAGAAACAAACATTTACACGTTTTTAAACAAATTTACTTGATTCCTCTAACTCTACGAATAAATCTGAAAAAGACGTTACCTTCCATTTGTTATTGCGTCAGTTTAGAATCTATCCATTAATGTTGCATGCCATGCATACTGTTAATGATTTAATTAAGATCATTTACTAAATTATGAACATAAGTACTGTGAGGTATCACATCATGGACCGTACCGTACCTCCAGGTAACAGTACCGTACCTCCAGGTAACTTGCAAGGAAAAAAATTTCCATGGGGACCGTCCGCAAAGCACTAGAATGCGGCCCCTCCTAGATGGTTGACGCGTGGACATCATGGGGGGATCGAACGGGAGCAGCGAGCGGCTTGGTTTTAAGTGATTCACCGCAGCAACGCGCACGGCTCAGCTCTCAGCGATGCGCACGGCTCGGACCTCAGAGCCTTGAACCCTCGACGCGTTTCAGCAAAACATGGCTGCGAGCTCAATCAGCCACCGCCGCCGGTTGTGCGAGTTCCATCCGCCTCCGCTGCCCGCACGAGCTCGATCCTCTGGTTTCGTCGCCGCATCCAAGCTCGATCCCTCGACGGCTGCTCGCTTCACATGAACTAGTGAAACATTGCAGAGCAAAACACATTAATTATCTAGAAAATCGAGGCAGCATCTTCACCGGCGAGGCCTCTGCCGCCATGCAAGACCACACCTTTGCCACCGCGGCCGCGGATCAATCGAGCGGAACAGCCATGGAGATGGAGCACCTCAACCGTGTGGGCTCGCCGTTGAGGAAGCTTGTATGTGAAGTGGAGGCCACTACGTCCGGCAACCCGAGAAAGCAGAAGACTGGCCGCCGGACGCGCGGCGGCGGCGGTAGAAGAGGGAGGCGGAGGCCGAAGCAGACGAGGAAGAATAGCCAAGAGAAGGCGAGCTGCCGCGCGGGAGCCGAGCCGAGCCGTTGGTGCTGCGCGGGAGCGAGGACGTGCGGGAACCGAATGGTTGCGGGCGTCGGATGGTAGTTGGCGACTACGTGGCAGAAATCGGGAGCGGGGCCGCCCAACTGCTCTTTGCGAACCGTCCGCAGGGAATTTTATTCCCCTTGCAAACACCATGAAATCTCTTCTACAGGTACATGCCAAAGAAATCACGACAACGGTGACCGTCCACCTTTCGTTGAGAGAACCTTTACGGCGCACCTAAATCAACGTGAGCCGTTCATTTTCTTTAATCCAACCACTCAGATGGACTTCATACTACCTTGAAGCTCCCACTGTGGTATGGTAGTATTTAAAAGTGATATAAGAAAATAAGGGGTACAGTTGGAAACATTATATAATGGCAACTTAGTGATTTTACGGAATACTAGCAGATCTTATTCGATTGATTTCCTTTTCGTCCCTCTTTCTCTCTGGTTCCATTGTTTCCCGATCAGAGCTCGCCGGCTGCCCCCATTCCCCAATCCTCGAACCCTAGCAGAGCCCGCCGCCATTTACCCGACCCTAGGAGGCTGTGACCGGGGACGGCGCGTGGCGGCCCACTACGCTTTCTGTCGCTAGCGTCCTGCATCGTCGCGAGTTCGTCTGCTCTGGCATCGCGGCACCACAACCGTCGTCATCAGCACCAGGATTTGGGTGTTTGATCGCTTGGTGAAGTGGGCAGGGACAGCAGTCGCCTCGGCTGATGTTGATCTCGACGACTCCGCCGGCCTCCGCGTCTCCTTTGACACCACCACATCGCTGAAGTTTCGATTGATACTGTATTGGAAATATCATTTTGTACTCGTATTGTAATCAATATGAATCCTTTCATCCATTTGAAATGAATCCGGTCACTGATTTCGAGTTTGGACATGGATTAATCAATTGAGATGTCGAAGGGCCAAAAACAGTGTACTAGAAAAGTTCTACAATGTGTGACGATTGTGTACCTCTTTTTCAACTCCCTATATTGTACAAAATTGGGTGCTCCTCCGCAATAAAGTCATGGAAATCTATTAGGCAAATTCATGTACACTAAGAACTAGTGCTGCTACCAGTCTAAACAAACAATCATCAGGCATGACATGAAAAAAACTGCTCTCTGGTTCACCTAAGCAGGCAAGCACACTATTGTTGTCAGACAATTGCAACTGAACTGCAGAACTAAACTGCAGAACTAAACTTTCAAAAATGTATTGCTACAACCACAAGAACTACAAACTCATCATCAAGGCCAGAACCACTTATCCTTCTTTTATGCATAGAGTAACCATGCATTTCCTTTGTGCATAGTTTCATCTGTATCATACGACCACTAAATTCATATGAACAAAAAGCTAAGTTCCCAATGGATATTGAAAATGAACATTAACAGTGATTCTAACTGCATGTGTAAACTTCAATTATTAAAACGGAACTGCAGAGCACTGAATTCTAACAAATTGGTCACTGAAATTAAACTAAGGTCACTGAATGACTGAATAGAAGTTCATCCAAAAATAAAGATATACGATGAATACAACATATACCTTATGCTATTAACAAATTCGCTGCCCCAGCAACACACACCACAGGCTCTCAACAATGCCAACAGCATTGTCAAATATCGCAATAGCAGTGATTCAAAAAAAAATCACACTAGCAGCTCCATGTTATTGATTGGCTCTCTCGAGTCCTCCGGCGTCCTTCTGACCACAGCAATATCGGTTTCTCCTCCATTTTCTGACTGAGCTTGAGCATAATACTATCTAATTGTTGTTATAGCTCCTCCTACATTTTCATCCCTGACCGTAGCATCTTCATCAAGGGCTGGTTGTTATAGCAGCACCAACGACAACGATGGTGTGATCCTCGTTGAAGAGCGGCTGTCGCCGGACAACGGCAAGCCGCTGATGCATGAGGCCTTGGCGATCTGCTCCAATGGAGGAGGGATCGGCACTGGCGCGGGCGGGTAGGCGGGGATCTAGCCGGAGGCATCGAGGCGAGCTCGCCGGCGGTGCGTTGGCAACGCAACGACTGCTCGTCCGCTAGTTAGCAGCGAGGCCTCCGCAGCGGCCGCTCGTCCCTCAAATGGATTCGAACTGCCACCAGCTGGTACGCAAGAATAAGGCGGAAGACGCCGAGGCGACCTTGTCGGCTCTCGATTGGCGGCGGCACGGCGCCCCGTGCCTGTATTCGGTTTTTCTTTTCTTTTGCGTACCGATTCGCTAATACTAATCATGTACGAAAATTACAATAATGCCCACACCAATAGACGGTTAGATTAGATTTATACTACTTCCTAACTTCAAGTGGTATGGTGCACCGTAAATATTCTCTTCGTTGAACTCTAGGCTAGAGCAAAGATATTATAGTACGTCTTTCTGTGATTACTTCAAATTCTACGCCAGCCTCGTTGAAGACATTCAACATCCCTCGCTTCTCTCACCGCCTGTCACTGACCTTGTATCAGGAGTTCAGGACAGGATGGATAGCCAATCTCTAAGGGATCGACATGGCGATGTTTCTCTCTGCAATCTGGAGTGAGCTCACCAGCAGAGCCATATCTTCTCTGATGGAAATATACAGTGAAAGATGCTCAAGACCGACGCTGGAGGAGAGGCTACACAGGCTGCAGAAGCTGCTTCTCCGGGTTCGTGTCATCGTCGAGGATGCAGATGAACGGCGCATCACGAACCTGGCGATGTTGCAACAACTTGACATGATGAGAAAAGAGATGTACAGAGGCTACTGGACCCTTCACACCCTCAGGTGGCGTGCGGATGAAGAAGGGGATGCCAAAGACCGCCACCAGGTGAGCCAATCTTTTACACCATCTCAACTCAACTCTGCCAAGCGTGTGCGTCTCTTGGGCAGCAGCAGTAGTTCGCGTGAACAAGAGCAGCTCCAGCAAGTTGTTGCCTGCCTCGAGACCGCCATTGAAGATGCGAGTGAGATGGTTGTGCTCCTTTGCGGATGCCCTCGTCTGTCCAGGCAGCCGTACAGCATGCATTTGATGTTGGACAAGTGCATGTTCGGTTGCCAGGTCGAGATGGAGCACCTTGTCAAGTTCCTATTGGAGGCAGAGGTCTCTGGTGACACAAACCATGGTGTCTTGCCGATCATTGGCCCCAAAAAAGTCGGGAAGAGCACCCTTGTTGAGCACGCCTGCAACGATGAGAGGGTGCGCAAACACTTCTCCCAGATTGTGTTCATGAATGGAGGCAATCTTACTAGTGAAAACGTAGAGGCTCTCGGAAGAGATGATTATGTGATCAAGTATGAGAACCCTGCCTCCCATGGAGAAACGGTACTGCTCATTGTTGAACTGGATGGGGATAGGTTTTCACGGATATTACATAGCGACAATAAAGACAAGGGATTGTGGCAAAGGTTATACTCGACTTACATTCGTCATATTCCGCATGGTAGTAAAATCATACTCACGAGTCGATCGGACAAGATTGCGAGCTTTGGAACCACATCGCCGCTCAGATTAGAGTACATTTACCGGGAAGCGTTCTTTTACTACTTCAAGGTGCGCTTGTTTGGAAGCAGAGACGCGGACGAGCATCCGAAGCTGGCTGCCATAGCCATGGACATGGCAATGGAATTGAGAGGCTTTATGACGGCAAACTTGTGCAGTGAACTACTAACATCAAATGCCGACTCCCGTTTCTGGATCTCCTTACTTACAATCATGAGACAAACGAAGCAAAAGAACCTGTTTCTCGGTGCACACCAAGTTGATATTTGGGATGTGGCTAAGCCTGTGTATATCCCTGGAGTGAATAAAAGATCGGAAGATCTTGTAATTCTTGATGAATATGAATCAAGATCTGCGCCTCATCATTGTGTCCCAGCTACTTCCATGACGGTGAAAGAGGTACTGCTGGGAACTTCTAGGCCTCGAGGGAATTTCAGCTACTTTTATTGCTGCGAGATACGGAAACGCCGGCGTATAGTCGCCAGGAAGAATAGGATTCAGAAGACTGCAAACTGACCATATTATGTTTACTCGGAGTCAATGCAGACATGTACCTTATACTTGTATGATCCATGAGTGTGTATTTAGTTAATGCAGACATGTACACAAACACAAGAAATAAATATAGTACCTTGTCACGATCTCCAGCTTTTCTGTGGACCATTTGTTGCTTTCTTTCAACAAATAAGCAGATAAGATATTTTTTTAACTGTATTTCAGTTTTCTTTCCCTATCACAAGTGCTAGATGTGGAGAGAAGTTCTGTAGAGGAAGGTAACTAAACGATGAAAATTAGCCAGTGTGCAGAGTTGTTGGGTTTCAATGTGCTAAGAAATAGTGTGATGATTTTATTACCTGTCCTAAGAAGGCGTGCGCATGGTTACAACCAATAGCAAACCTTCGCATATATTGATGACATTTTAACCTCAATATCTGCCTAGCACCCGTAATGGATGTACAGATACCAATCTTCTCATCTAATCCACTACCTAACACCTGTCATGTCCAATTAGCCCGAGCACTAACACAAGATGGTTAAGCATGAACAATAATTGAGGTTATCAACCTATGGTGACACATGATGGAAAAACAATCACATATCGTGCGCAAAAAGTAGTAGCACTTTTGTTTAGAGGTCACAATCATCTACTTTCTCATTTTGTCTTACTACCACAAATGGGATATCTCTGTTTTATAGGGACCAATATCAGATATCATGGGGACGAAAACGGCAGACAGGCGGGGACCATCGGCTGCTCGAAGCTTAGGGCCTCTTTGTTTGGGCTCCGGCTGTGTCGGCTCCAGCTGTGGCTGTGGCTTCTTTAGAAAAACAGCTGTGTCGACTCCGGCTGTGGCTGTGTCTGAAAACGTTTGGTAAAACAGCTTCTTCTGCAGCTTCTCATGCAGCTTCACATGCAGCTTCATGAATGAAAGAGACAATTGTCCAAAGTGCCCCTGAACATAGTGGTATGTAAATTTTGATTACATGTACATCTCCTATTTTACCAATAATTAGTAGTATCTTAAACTTATTAGATCATAATTTTTATGTTATTCCATATACGATAAATAATTTTTTATGATTTACATATACATGTGGGGCCCAGCTGACTAAATCCTTCTATTATTTACACATGTACCGTACGTGTCCTCTTCTATTCTTATCCACTCATTTTTCTCACCGTGTCCTGTTCACTCATCTTCTTCCTCCTCTCTCCAAGCGACCATGCCCGAAGCCATCTCTCCAATCCTCTCTCCAAGTGACCATGCCCAAGCAATCCTCTCTCTAATCTTTACCGTGTCCTGTTCTCCGCTCATCCTCTTCTTCCTCTCTCCAATCCCTAGCCCCAGTAGGCCTAGCAAAAAGATGTTGAGCAGGCAGCCGAGGTGAGGAGGGACGCCTCTTCTGCTCGAGCCAACAGGACCTTCCATGCTGCCGCGCGCGCTCGCGTGAGGGGCATTTGCGTACGAGGCTGACGTGGACAGGCGAGGGAGCCGGCAAAGCTGCCTTCCTGCAGCTCCCCGCTTCAGTTGGATTTGGGGTGCGGCTCCCTCCGGTTTTTCCGGAGAAGCCGGCGGGGGAGCACCCCGTTTGGTGGCAGTTGACGCGGAGCCGCTCCGGGAGCCGCCCGTGGAGCCGAAACAAAGAGGCCCTTAGATACATGGGCCACGAAAGTACTTCCAGCTGAATTTGGATTCGTCTTCAGGTCGTGGACAAAAAGGAAAAAGAAAAGAAAAAAAATTGTAAACATGCTTGTCTTGAATTATGTAGACAGCTTGAATGATGCTTTTCATACTATAGCATCTTAATTCTCCATTGTTATATGTTTTTCCAAATATTTTAAGCATTCAGATTTTCCTTCTTTCTTCAGGATCAGCAAAGGCATTATAAGCTGTAGGTAATGACTTTGTTTGTAGGGCATTATATTCTGGGTAAGAGGCCAAATGACTTCGCCTGAATGACCTCGCAGACTTCGCTAAAATGTCTATTAGCTGGTTGCCTCTCCTCTAAAATGACCGTCTGTGTTCTTTGGATAAAATTTCCTTTGTTCCCTTCTTTCTCCTCTCACCAGGCCATCTACGCAGACTATGTTCATGAACTAAGCTCCCGGTCTCCACGCCCTGGCACGCACCCCGGCCTAGCCAAAGCCCCACCGTGCCACGCACCCACTCTGCCTCTAGCGCGCCGCCCGCCAAACAGCGCCGCCCTATGGGAGGTCGACGACGAGCTCTGTCGTAGCCTGGGCTGTCGGGGCCCGAGGACTTCGCCATCCCGCTCAATGACTGGGGGCATGGCACAGCGGCTCGATCGGGTGCGCCACGGTGCGAGTAGGCGCAACGGCGCGAGTGAGCGTGGGGGTGCGGCGCAGCATAGCGGTACGAGCGGGCGCAGAGGCATAGCGTGGGGGCCCGAGCGGGGAAAGAGCAAGGACGCCGAGAAGGTGATGTTTTGTCTAAGGAAAGATATATTGTCATTTTAGAGGAGAGACAACGAACTCGTGGTCATTTTAGTGAAAGCCACCAAAATAGTGAGAGAAAAGGAAATCAGGCTTCTAAAAACGTAATAATCAGTATATTTCTTCTAGTAGCATTTGGGCAAAGCCACATGAACTCGCGGTCAAAATAGTAAAAAAAAAAAACTCTCCCCCTCCCGACGAACTTGTCTCTTTTGTCACTCAGGACCTCGTTGCCTTGCGCCACCACCTATTTTCCCCAATGCTACTACGATCACTACAAGAATCCTGGTGATCAATGACGTTTGTGATTTGTCATAGATTGAAGAAAAACCGTCATAAAATAGGATCCATGACGAATAGGTGATTCTTCATGTATCTCGCGTCATAGATTAACTCAGATGACGTTTTCTATTTTTCATCATGGATCGCGCTCCATCTGTAACGTTTCTTACTCGTCCAATCATGCACTCTTTGTGTCATCAATCATGCCAAGCTCACACAGACCTCATGTACAATTGCACACAACAGATTGAGCCCAAGATATAAAACCATTTTATTGCAGCATTGGATAAAGCCAATGTACACAACATATATTCTGATTCAGTATAGCAACACAAACATTATCTTAGGTATTGATCCGGCACCACCATGGCAATGCAACAGAGTGGGTTATCCGGTACTAAAAATTATCAGCAAAAAGGCTTGTTGTGGCATTCTTCTCAGTCCCTCCCCTCCCTCCCTTGCTGCAAAGTCTTCACTTTCCAGATTAAGTGAACGGCCACGCCAAATTTCAGAATTAAGCACCAGCTGCACGAAGAATTACCATTAGAAAAATGAATTCGAAACACTAGTATTATTATTGATATTACTTAAAAATACTGATGATATTAGAGGTGAAAGGAAACTAATCTGGATCATCGTATTTTAAATACGCACCTTATTAGATGACCAAGAGCAAGAGACATTCTATCATGCAATCTTACTACTCCATTCTCATTAACAGTAGCACACTGCGATTGGCTCCTTAATTATTTGATGAACCTAGAGATCAAGATTGGCGACTGATCTGAGTGGTTTGGTAACAATTCTCCTTCGAAGACTTGGAGTAGAAGGTTGAATTTATTGGGAGAATTTTATTGATATTCTACATCAAACTTGCTCTCTACGTCATTTAGTAAAGATTTTTTTTTTTAAAAAAGAAACTTTTTAGAAGAAAACAATAAACATAACTATGTTCGAGTTTTTGCTGGAATGGGTAATACACAGAGATTGTGGATTTTCTTTTGTGAGACCGTAGAGATTGTGGATCAAAAAGGGATCAAAGTTAGTTAAGTGGCCAACATGCACAATTCCATTAGGATCATCTACACAAAACATCATGATTATGTTTGTTTGGGTCGATTACACGTCGACACAATTTTGTATGCAAAGTTGAATGACAGAGTCGGCATGGAGTCTATACTAATGCTAGTAGATAGCTACCTTAATTAGGAATTGGAAGCCCCATTTTTAAAGCAAGAAAAGTTTAACCAAACCCTCTTGATTCTACATGCACGAGTACGATGAATGAAGACACCATGATTGATAATCTAATGGAGACTCTTTGTCTTTGATGGCAAGAGATTAACAGAGAACACACACTCACTGACTCACATACTAAATGTAAAATTTTTGCAATTCTTTTTACCTGTATCACCATTAAGTTCCAGAATAATCTTAATGTGCCTAGATCATGTGGCGCTTATGTTGTATTGCAAAAATTACTAGCAACACGTGACGCGAGATTGGAACTTTGGGTAGCACTTTACCATATTGTGGTCACACCTAGAGCGTCCACCATGGTTCCCAAATATGGGGCGTGTGAATTCGTGGTATTATACTTCGATCATAATTTCAGAGCAATCGGACAATCTTATAGTTATATTCTTTTATTAAAATCTTCATTGCAAAAAAAATATTTTAAATCTCGGGTATAAACCTGTCATTTGTCACAGTCAATCCATTTATTCGTAATCATATCAAGTGGCATCGCACGGTTAAGTGTCCTTTAAACACCATTGCTGCTAGCTCGTATACGGAGATAATGAAAATTGAATTAGACATTGGAGGACCATTTGGACCCGGCCCGATAATAAATATCATTCTCAAGGATTGAAAAGGTCTACGTACGGTTAGTGATAATATAGCAATGTATTATAATGATACAGAAGCTAAATCGATGATCAATTGCAGATATCTTGAGTCGATGACTGGATAATGGAAGATTTCGTGGCACGTTTGGAAGTCAAGTTTGAAAACTTAACTAGAATGACACAGTTGAAGGTGTTAAATCGAAGACTTGATGGCACTTCATTACAAATTATCCATTAATATATGTAACTGAACATATTAAGGCACTATTATGAGCAAACAATGGTGTTGGGCAATGATAATATCGCTAGTAACAGTAATTAAAAAATATACCGAACTAAAATAGTAACGCATTGTCAGAACTCAGAATCCATGCAAGGCCTCGAGGATTTTATTGCGCTGTCCAGGGGCAACAGCACTCCTGTTCGATCGTCATATCGATTGTAATCCTGTTTGCAGTATCTTTCTTGTGGATGAGTGACGTGATCTTTGCGGAGGCAGTTAGCAAGAGTAATGATAAACTAAATAACAGAATCATATTGCAACTATGATTTTGTTCTGCAAAAGAAGCAAGCAAACAAGATCGGAATGATCCAGTTCGTTAGCATCAGAAAAAGAAAAGCCACGGAAAACAAGTGTTCTCTTTTGACCCCTGGCAGTGGCAAATTGAGCACTCAGATCAAGTCAGTAAACAAAAAAAAGGACCGATCATTTTCACCCAATAATCACAATTAATTAAGTTAAAAGAACTCTCCATGTCAACATCATTACACCCTGAGAAGAAAGACGAAACTACTGGCTGCTGGTGCTCTGCTAGCCGAGCCAAAACTCGCTGGGCCGTCTGATGCGACATGAACGGTCGAACTGATTAAGTGCGAATCAAGCTAGCTAGAACTCTCTTGGGTCGACGAAGATGGATGCGCCGGGCGGCGACTTGGTCCAGTCCCCGAGCGCGCCGTCGCCGTATCCTTCCGCGACCCGCTTGATGCACCAGAGGTCCTCGGCGCCGAGGCGCGGCCAGTGCGGCACGCCGGCGCGGATTGGGTCGTCTGCGACGACCTCGGCGGCCACGACGCGCGCGCCGGCGCGCCGCGCCATGTCGTGCGCGTGCCGGCACAGCGCCCGCGCCATCGCCGGCGCGGCGGGCCCGTCGCCGCCGAGGCCGTAGACGAGGTGCATCCCGAACGGCGCGAAGAGGTCGGGCACCGACGGGATGCGCAGCCACGGCGCGGCGGCGTCGGCGGCGCGCGTGGCGCGGGCCGCGGCACGCCACAGCCGCGGCGCGCCGCGCACCTCGAGGCGGAACGCGTCCTTGCTGTTCCACACGCTCGCCACCGCCCACGACTCCGGCGGCGACGCCAGGAACGCCTCGATGTCTTGCCACGGTGGCGACCCCGCCGGAATCGCCAGGAACGTGCCGAGCGAGAGAGGGTTGGAGAGGACGGCGTCGATGTCGCGCGGGAAGAACTCGACGCCGGCGAACCGGCGGCGATAGAGCACCTCGGCGTCACCCCGCGAGAGCTCCACGACGCGAGCTCCTCTTCCTCGCCGCGACGGCGGCGCGGAGAGGTCGTGGCGGAAGACGGGGTGCACGAGCAGCGACGGCGCGCGGAACTTGGCGTAGCCGCAGCGCGCGGTGAAGAGGCGCACGGACGGCTCGTTGCCGGCGTCGGTGGCGACGTACGCGTACTCGGCGCCCGCCCGCCGGAACCACTCCTCCATCCGCTCCACCAGCCGCCGCGCGACGCCGCAGCGCCGGTGCGCCGGCGAGACGCGGAGGCCCAGGAGGTAGCCCACCTTGGCGAAGATCAGGTTGCCCCCCTGGGCCTGGCCCTGGCCGCCGCACGAGACGGTCTTCACGCACCCGCGCACCACGCCCACGATACCCGCGCTCGCGGCCTCGGCGACCTGGCGTGGCATTCAACGATTTGAGTCCACAATTGAATTATTGGAGAAAGGGGATTGATCAGCAATGGCGATGGAACGTACGAGCATGAGGTACGCCGGGGAGTGGCGGACGCGGCAGAGCGGGTCGCCAAGGAGGTCAGTGAACAGGCACATCTTCCCGCCGCTGGGGCCCACCTCGCACGCGCTCTCCAGCCTCTCCACGGCGGCGCCATCGCGATCGCCGTCGAACTCGCGCACCGTCACGTCGGTGGTCTCTCCGGCCTCCGGCGTCACGGCCACCATTGTCGGAACGGTCGCTCTTACTCACTTACTTTGCCTATTGGGCTGGCTGCTCCTGACCTTGATCACTCAAGATGTCACAAGGTGTGTCGTAGAAGCTGTGTGTATATATATAGGTGTTGCCTCGGCGGAGAAGAGAAACTGAGAAAGTACTAGTGGCGGGCAGCTGCAGCGTCGAGGCGATTCAGCTGCTTTTGAGTGGAGAGTGGGAGGAGCAGCAACTGATGATCATGGAAGGAAGAGGAGAAGACAAGTAAGGTAACGAGACGTTGCAAGGCTTGATGGCGACGTGGCTACTAGCTAGGCTACTGAGTGGGGATCGTGCCGAGAGTTTGTAGAGTAGGATGGGCCTGCCTGGCGCTCGTGCGCGCGTGGCTGCTACGTGTACCGCTTCTCCTTACCCATAGATCTTTTAGGCGGGACCCACAGGATGGCCACTGGGGCCCCTCAATTCTCTTCTCTGTTTCTTTTCCTCTGCCAGCAATATGTCCTATGTAATAATATTGATTACCTTGTGCCATTTCTCAGCTAGTATGGCGCTTATTTTTTGTTCACCTCATTCTTTTTCATGTGACCAAAAATCGCTAAACATTCAATTGATAGCAAGCCTTGACGAGCTTCCGGTTTGGGGGAGCTTCAATGTATGTCGGACTTCGAAGGAGATCTAGCGGGATCAGGCCCTCCGATACAAGGGAGGAGGCATTAGAGTTGGTGGATGACAATTAAAGAGGTGGCACTGGCGGCTGGGGATGGCTATTGGGCGGGCCAGCGTTGGGGCGTTGTGCCATGCTGGATTTGTGTGGAGAGGCATCATGCCGCTCCTGATTAGCATGTGGTAGATAGGAGAGGAGTATGGCGGTGCACTAGCTTGTCAGAGGAAGGTAAAGATGAAGTGCTCGCGAGAGGGAGCGGAAGGAAGAAGACGATATACGACCACCACTCAAGCAGAGATCAATAGCTGATGATCTTCTGCTGAAACAAAAACTAGTTTACATGCATGAGGGCAACGTTCTTTTCTAGCATATTTAAGGTAGTGCTAGCAATATATGTATGGGTTAATTATATCGAATGACTAAGCAAATCTTACTCTATAGAGTCGAAGATTGAAACCCACCACTGCTATTATTATTCTACGACAAAACAAAAAACGGTGAAAGGTTGCTTACACGAAACATTCTATTGGGTCGTATAAGCGGCAATAACCTATAAGTTGCTAAAATCCAATGTGTCAAACAAAAGATACTCAAAGTTACGAACGGCTTCTTTCCCACATAGCTCATCACAACTAACACATCATCTTGTGGTAGCATCAAGGGGTGCATGGGGCAAAAATTCGCTGGTTATGGTGCAATAGGGATAAAGCCCATCCCACCGTAGGCGACGTTTTTGTCCGTAACCCTCTCCGTTCCCATCCGGGCAATCCTTCCTCGTCAGCTTCTGCGCTTCCAACAAAACAGCGGAAGATCAGTATTTCGTAGACGCCAATTGGCGTTACTCCGGTGGGCCCGATCTGCTGAAACGTGGCCCACTCGAGACGACATGCATGGCGGCTGTGGCTGCGCGGCGGCGCCACTCGCCCGCCTCGTACGCACTGCTGGTGGGCCCGCTCACGACAGCTGCGGGGCCCACGGGAATTAGTGTCGGGTACGCGAGGATGGCGGCCTTCGCGCGCGTAGAAGGGAAGAGAGGAGAGACGGCGGGCAGAGGGCGGCGTGGCACGCGTCGCCGTAGATGGGCTGTGACGGCGACTTGTGCGGCGGAGGCTGGCGGCGCCAACGTCGGCGTCGACGGTCACGTACACGATGGCGAAATGAAATGATGCCCGGCTCCGTCGCCGCCACTGGTACGCATTAAGTTCGAGATGTAACGACGGCCACCTCGAGAGGCCGTAATCATCATGATTAGTCATTGATCGCAGCTGCTGACGATGGATTAATGAAGAGGAGATAAATGGACGCGCCACCTGATGGATGCCGCAGCCGCCACTGCTTAAAAGCATTCACTTCACTCCGACGATCCCGGGTTAGGAGTGTTGTATGAGCCAGAGATAATGATGCTGTCTTTAAATTAATTTATTACAGCAAATAATGATACATTATCGACCTAGTATATATTCTCCAACATACATACACGTGTCTGACGCGTGTTCCCAGTCATGCATTACTAGTAGCCGTAGTAGTAGCTGTAGTAGCTAGATTCTGGACACGCATGTACATGTACCGCGTATACCGGTGCAATCGTGCACAGCACTCTAACAGCCTACATGCTCCTAGAACTGATCTAACAGGCAATCTCCAGCTGTGGGCAACTTTTCTTTTTGGGTTCGAATATGCTGATTTGGTTGGTTCAGCTTTCGTGTGCACGTATAAGCAACGTACGTATGTGACCGGTCCGGTTGGGCCAAGTAATCTTGGAGAAATGTTGACGGGCTTCTTAAATCAGTATGTAGCGAACGGCCCACTATTGTATTCAGGTCACCTTATGTGTGGGCCGTTTAGCCCAGTAATATGAGACCATTTGCAGCGGAAACGGCCCACGGCTCAGCAGCAGCAGCAGTTTGCTCAGAGACAGCCACAGCAGCAGCAGCAGCGCTCGCAGCAGCAGCAGCAGCAGCAGGCAGGCAGAGGTTTTCCGTGCTTCAACTGTGGACAGGTGGGGCACTTCGCGCGTGACTGCCGTGCAGCACCTAGGCAGAACAACGCGCAGAGGGCTCCAGTTCAGGCAGCAGGACAGCAGCGCCAGCAGGGCAGGAACGCGCCAGTCAAGACTGGGCGCGTTAACTACACCACTGCAGAGGAGGTTCCAGAGGGTGAGCAGGTTCTAGCTGGTACGTTTTCTATGCGTCACGAGCCCGTGGTTATCTTATTTGATTCAGGTGCATCACATGATTTTATCAGCCTATCTTGCACTCGCCGTTTGGGTCTTGTTCTATCTTCTATGGAGACTCCCTACCTGATCAGTACTCCAGGGGGTCGTGTTGTCACTCGCAGATTTGTTAGTAGAGCCCCTCTTGATCTCGCTGGACAGATATACCCGACCCATCTCATTGTGTTGGACGGTCAGGGTTTGGATGTGATCCTTGGGATGAGCTGGATGAAGTTCCACAAGGCTGTTCTTGATATATCTCTTCGTTCAGTTCACCTGGATTCCCCTATGCATGGCAAGGCCACTCTTCAGCTATCCTTGTTGGCCACATCGAGACCGTCAGTGCACCAGGCCGTTGGCAAGAGTCTGGATATGATACTTGTGGTGCGTGAGTACCCCGATGTGTTTCCAGATGATTTGCCAGGCTTACCACCAGATCGAGATGTGGAGTTCCGCATTGACTTGCAGCCAGGCACAGCACCTATCTCCAGGAAACCGTACAAGATGGCCCCTGATGAGTTAGTAGAGTTGAAGATGCAGTTGAAGGAGCTATTGGACAAGGGTTTCATTCGTCCTAGCTCTTCACCTTGGGGTTGTCCCGCCTTGTTTGTGAAGAAGAAGGATCAGGCGCTCAGGCTATGTGTGGATTATAGGCCACTTAATGCTGTGACGATTAAGAACAAGTATCCGCTGCCTCGCATTGATATCTTGTTCGATCAGCTAGCTAGAGCTAAGGTGTTCTCCAAGATTGATCTCCGTTCTGGGTATCATCAGATTAAGATCCGTGCAGAGGACATTCCGAAGACTGCTTTCTCTACCAGATATGGGCTCTATGAGTACTTGGTGATGTCTTTCGGTTTGACCAATGCACCTGCTTACTTCATGTACTTGATGAACTCAGTGTTCATGCCAGAGTTGGACAAGTTTGTCGTGGTTTTCATTGACGACATCTTGATCTATTCAGAGACAGAGGAGGAGCATGAGCAGCACCTCAGGATTGTGTTGCAGCGTTTGAGGGATCACCAGCTGTACGCTAAGTTCAGCAAGTGCGAGTTCTGGCTTAGCGAGGTGCCTTTTCTTGGCCATGTTATATCAGCTGAGGGTATTGCTGTTGACCCTAGCAAGGTGCAGGATGTTCTGGATTGGAATGCACCTACGACTGTCTCTCAGATTCGCAGTTTCTTGGGTTTGGCTGGTTATTACCGTCGGTTTATTCCGAATTTCTCTAAGATCTCCAAGCCCATCACTGAGTTGCTGAAGAAGAACATGAGATTTGTGTGGAGCCCGCAGTGTGGTGATGCTTTCCAGAATCTGAAGAAGCTTCTCACTACCGCTCCAGTTTTAGCTCAGCCTGATATCACCAAGCCATTTGATGTGTATTGTGATGCTTCCGGTACTGGTCTTGGTTGTGTGCTGATGCAGGATGGCAGGGTAATTGCTTATGTCTCTCGGCAGCTTAAGCGACATGAAGAGCATTACCCCACTCACGATCTTGAGCTTGCAGCTGTCGTACTTGCTTTGAAAGTATGGTGGCATTATCTGTTGGGAAATCTGGTGCATATCTACACAGATCACAAGAGCCTCAAGTATATATTCACGCAGTC
This sequence comes from Eragrostis curvula, assembly GCA_007726485.1. Taxonomy (NCBI): domain Eukaryota; kingdom Viridiplantae; phylum Streptophyta; class Magnoliopsida; order Poales; family Poaceae; genus Eragrostis; species Eragrostis curvula. The sequence goes on along the minus strand of RWGY01000035.1, from coordinate 1,076,066 downwards.
AGATCTGAACATGCGCCAGAGGAGATGGTTAGAGCTGATCAAGGACTATGATCTGGAGATTCACTATCACCCAGGGAAGGCTAATGTGGTTGCTGATGCTTTGAGTCGCAAGGCTCATTGCAATAATCTCATCGCAGCTCCTTATGCAGAGGCAGAGCCTAGTCTTAGAGTGTATGCTTATGGCTCCTTGGCCAATATATCACTTGTTCCGACCCTGCGAGATGAGATTGTGGCAGCGCAGAAGAAGGATGAGAAGGTGAATCACCTCAGGAGGAGACTCAAGCTCGGAGAAGCTAGAGTCCAGTGTTTCAGAGAGGATGAGGATGGAGTCCTGTGGTTCAAGGACAGATTGGTAGTTCCTAAGGACTTTGAGTTGCGCAGGAAGATTCTTGATGAGGCGCACTTGTCCAAGTATTCCATCCATCCTGGCAGCAACAAGATGTACCAGGATTTGAGGAGTCGCTTCTGGTGGACCCGCATGAAGCGGGAGGTCGCACAGTACGTTTCTGAGTGTGACACTTGCAGGAGAGTCAAGGCAGAATACATGAAGCCTGCAGGGTTGCTTCAGCCTTTGAGTGTTCCTGCTTGGAAGTGGGAGGATATCAGTATGGATTTCATTGTTGGCTTACCTCTCACATCACAGAAGCATGATTCTATTTGGGTGATTGTTGATCGATTGACCAAGTCTGCTCACTTTATCCCCGTGCACACCCGTTACAATGTGAAGAAGTATGCTGAGTTGTATATTGCTCGGATTCTCTGTTTGCATGGAGTGCCCAAGACCATTATTTCTGATCGAGGCCCACAGTTTGTTTCTCGTTTCTGGGAGCAGCTTCATGCTTCTTTGGGCACCACTTTGATTCGCAGTGCAGCTTATCACCCTCAGACAGATGGCCAGACAGAGAGGGTGAATCAGATTGTAGAGGATATGCTTCGTGCCTGTGTGATACACCATGGCAAGTGTTGGGATGAGAGCTTACCTCTTGCAGAGTTCTCATACAACAACAGCTATCAGGAGAGCATCAAGATGGCACCGTTTGAGGCCTTGTATGGACGTCGTTGTCGGACTCCCCTTAATTGGGTTGAGGCCGGTGAGAGAGTCATCTTCCAGGCAAGGCCCGCAGCTGCAGCAGAGGAGACAGTTGTGGCTGATGTGGAGGTCATTCCCACACCAGATTTAGTGGCAGCAGCAGAGGAGACTGTTCGCCGCATTCAGTCCAACCTGAGAGCAGCCAAGTCTCGACAGAAGAGCTATGCTGATAGAAGACGCCGACCGTTGGTGTTTGCAGTTGGCGACCACGTATACCTTCGTGTCTCTCCCATGAAGGGTGTACGTCGGTTTGGTGTCAGGGGAAAGTTAGCCCCAAGATACGTTGGACCGTTCCAGATAATTGAGAGATGTGGACCCGTTGCTTATAGATTGGAGTTGCCCTCCAACCTCTCCAGTGTTCACAATGTGTTCCACGTATCGCAGCTGAAGAAGTGCTTGAAGGTTCCTAGTGACAGAGTGGTCAGTGGTGTTGAGCAGCTTGAGCCAGATTTGACATACCCCGAGCAGCCGATTGGTATTGTCGATCAGAAGGACCGAGTCACCAGGAAGAGCACTACCAGATTCTATAAGGTGCAATGGAGCAACCACTCTGAGGCCGAGGCCACTTGGGAGACAGCGGAGTTCTTGAACTCCCACTTTCCTGGTTTTCTACCTCCGAGGTGCGTTATTTAGTTGTTCCATTTTTGCATCTTTTTCTTCGCTCTTTCGCCATTCGTTTTTCCTCCTTTCTCCTTAATCTCGGGACGAGATTCTTTTAAGGGGGGAGGGCTGTGACACCCCGTGTCACTAAATTGCAGTTAGTGCACACCCAAATGAACAGAATACACGCAAATTCAAATCATTCAAATTTCGAAATTCAAAGTTCAAACAATGTTCAAAGCATAGCTTGTGAAGGAAGTCAAATTTTTGCACAACAACTCGAGCAACCAAAAATACCAGTGAGTAGCCCTTCTGAAATAAGAATTTTGGAGAATTTTTGGTGATTTTTGAAATTCATTTCGATGCTCAAATAAATCCCCAAAGTTCCAAAAATGCCCAACTTTGACTAGCTGCCATTTGAATTCTATTTCGAATTGAGATGTGCATGTTATGTCACTGGAAAGATAATTTCATGATCTTTCGAATGCAACTGGTTTCACAATTTTTGGAGTTCGTTTGCTAGTTCAAATTGCGCGCCAAAGATTGGGGAAAATTCAGTTTGAATTAATTCGGGAAAAACGAAAGATGCCCGAGGGCCCACCTGTCAGCCACCCGTGTCTCACTGCGCGCGTCGGAGCTTTGCCTCCACGTCGCCGACGGCGAACGGCGCCCTCCCGCGGCGCCCGGGCCCGCTCCTCGGCGCGTCGAGCTCCAAATGCGACATCCCCGCCCCTCTCCCGGCTCCCTCCTATCCATTTCTCCATTTCCCCCTCGCTCCACAAGCTAAACCTAGCTGCCGCCCTTGCCGAGCTTGAGCTCCGCCGCCGACGAGCTACTCCGGGCTGAGCTGCTGGGCAGGGAGGCTCCCTTGCGACGTCACCCAGCTCACCATGGCCGCCTTTTCCCCTGTTCCGGGCTGAGGAGCTCGAATCGAGCCGTCTTCTCCGAGCACGGCCAAGTGAGCTCCGCGGCCTCGTCGGGAAATACTCCCACTCCGGTGAGCGCGAACCAAATCCCTCGCAGCCCCAGTTGCGCAAATGCCTCGCGCACATTCCTGGACCTGCTAATCCCCTGTTTCGCAGCTCCTCGCGTCGGAACTCCAACATTATTCCTCGTCGCCGTCGAGCCCCCGCGGCAGTCTCCGACGAGCTCCGCCTTCCGGTGTCCCTCGACGTCGACGTGTTCTTCTCCGAGCTTCCCCATGACGCGGTGAACCTCCTCGACCAACTCCCTTCCGTTCCCGATCCCTGCATCGAGCTCCCGACCTCGCCGTACTTCCGTCAACCGCCGCCTCTCGTCGCCGACGCTACTCCGGCCATCCCCGCGAGCTCCACGTCCCCTAGGTGAACTCGCCGTCCCTCTTTCTTCCTCTCCGTCCAAGCCGCGCGCCGAATGGCCGCCGGAATCGCCATTCCGGCGATGCGCCGCCGCGCTCCGGTGTGACGCCGGCCACCGCACCAGTGACCACACGGTCCCGGATCCGGTGTGCCTGTGCGGGATCCGGTGCACCGTGTTGTTGTGGTCCACCGTGTGCCTTCGCACGCGAGTGGCTGGATCGGGTGTGGCCCGCCAGATCTGGTGCGGCCCCGACTCTGCGGCCCAGTTTGTGGCCCAGATCTGATTGGCTGGCCCAATCTTTATTCTTTTATTGAATTCTTTAAATCTCCAGAAATTCACAGAAATTTTTAAAATCGATAGAAAATTGAATACATCTCAGAAAAATACAAATCCAATTTCTTTGGACTCCATGTAACATCCTCTGTCCAGCAAAAATACCAAAACGCACTTTTGCAGATTGTGTATTTTCTGGAAAATACATCTGTCCAGATTTTGTTTAATTCATTATAAATTATCTGTTGCCCAATAAATCCTGAACTCTTGCATGCCTGTTAAGAATCTGATAACACACCTACAGAGCATTTTTCCACTGTCACATGTTGCCTAATTATTTTCTTATGAATTAAATCATGTTCTGCACTGTATAAATTATTATAAATAATCTGCTCTGCAATAAATCATGAAACTTCACCATAAATTACTTCCAGTGGCACTCTTCACCAGAAAAATGCCATTGGACATAAATCAACCTTCGAAATCACATTATTCATTTAACTTGCCTAAGTTGATTAATAGTAAACTTAATTAAAAGTTAATGAAGGAAATACTCCAGACGAAATTAATTAACAAAGTTAATCATTTGCACTTACAGTGCAAATGACTGTCCTATCAAGTAATTAAATCATGAATTGCATCATATTCTTGCATCTAACTTTGCATTATTTTCCTTGTCATAACGTGTAGTGACAGAGACGACTCCGGAGCCGCTCGACTTCCAGCTGCCGGAGGAGCAGACCCAGGAGGTGCAGGAGGAGCAGCCGCAGCAGGACACTGACCCCGCTGACCCCGTTAGCTACGCTCCTGAGCCAGGCAAGCCCCGGTGCATGCTTCCCTATTTAGGATTTTTATTTTCGCACTTGATTGGGGCTAGTCAATGTTTGTGCATTAGGTTTATTAGGAGTTGATGTGAAACCTTAGAAATGCATTAGGATTACCCTTCCATATCCTACCTTGTGTCCTATTTTTGTAGATGTGGTCTAGGTTACGTTAGAACTTGCTAGGCTTAGTGGCTAGCGGACGGTAGAAGTCGAGTGGTAGGTCCCACTCGCATGTTAGGGACTCCTGGATTGTACTAGCTGGATTTAGGATTTGTTGAGACCGGACGGGGAATTGCTTGTATAGGATGGTTGGAGAAGGCTGGGCCTTCACGGTGGTGTAGCCCCGTCTCTGTCGATTAAGGACCGTCCGTTGTTGGCCCTGTTGAGCAAGTTCGAACGTACTGATCATATGCTAGTGTTTTTATGGGCCTAGTAAACTTAGTAGCTTGGGTTGCCCTGGTGTGCGGCGGAAGCCTGCCCTTTCTATCATGGTATTCGGGAGAGAACGGATGCTTCCCAATCGGGGCGTACGTCTGGGACGGGGACCGTGCGGGAAGGCCTTTCTCGGGAGGGGTTGGACCCAGCCTAGCTTCAGGGGGATCTTCGCAAACAGTTGCCGCATGCGACTTTACGCGTGTGCGGCGTATGGTCAGGTTTTCTCCTGCAGGATGTACATCGATGCCGCCGCTCTCGGTCAAGAGCAACCTTGCTCACTGCGTCACATCGTAGTGTGAGATGATTGATGATATGATGCTAGTCTATTTACATTACTGTTATTTACATTGCTCTATATATACTGTCACTGCTGATGTATTGTTACTTTATACATGTTTTAGAGATATGCACACTGTTTTACTGGTTAAGTACTTATCTTGAAGAATAAAACTTGAAAGTAAGGATCAAGTATTTAGTGCGAGTTATGCTATTGAGTCAGCCACCCCTTTGTAGCCTTGCATATTAGGAGTCGGCTATAGATAGCCAATTTGACGGGTAAGACTTGCTGAGTATTAGTTGCTCAGGGTTTGGCTCTTTATGATTTTGTTGCAGGTAGCACCTTTATCCCCGACTCTACGGGTGGAGGTGGACAGTGGGATGGCCAGCTTCCCTATGGTTGGACAGCCCACTGGGAGACTGATTCGTGTTCTGACTTTTCTCGTTTGAAGCCTCCAGAAGTACCAGTTTTCGTTTTAGGGTCTGTTGTTCTTAGCGAGCAGATTTTCAGCGTTGCAGTTTTCGTTGCTTTCCTTGTGGGCTGTGTGTGTGGCTTTTGCTACCACTCTATAGCCGCCTGACCATGTTATATTTCTTGCTTAGCATGGTTATTTTGTTCTGTTGGAAGAGATTGTGACTTTTCTCTCTCTTTTCCGCAGATGGCTGACCTAGATGACTTTCCGCACGCCGAGCTTGGGGAGGACGGTGCACTGCACACGGATGGTCTTTACCACGCCGGTTTTCCCTCGCTGTTCTGGGCTGAGTTGCAGCGACTTGGCTACCCCGACCCTCCGCGCTACCGCGGACAGCCCAGCCAGGTGTACGGACTTCCCCGCTTCTCGATGTGGGTGGATGTTCCCTCGCACCCACAGCGGCCTGCATGGTCGCACTTCTCTCTTCGGGGTTTCGGTCAGGACTTTGACGAGACCCTGAACAGTGTTGCTCTTCAGGCGATGGTGCGTTTCTGTGAGATGCACATTGCTGATCTTGGCAACACCTCACTGAGCTTGTTCCCAGTCAGCACCACAGGTCACCCTCAGTACAGGAGACGTCTCAGGCAGCTTGACAGCGGCAACTTGGTCCTCACCCCGACGCAGCTGCCTTCTACGGCTCGACACCTGTCCGAGCTGTACAGGGTTCTTGTGGCTTCTGACCGCGTAGGTGGGAGGACTTTGAGCCGTGTGGAGGAGCTGTCAGGGACAGTGGACGCTAGGAACGACAGGATTGCGCAGTTGGAGCACGCCTTGGCCGTGACTACCGCTCAGCGCGACCACTGTGCTGCTCAGCTTGACCAGTGTGTTGCACAGCGCGACCAGTGTGCCGCCCAGCGTGACCAGCTTGCCGGCCAGCTCACTGCACGTGGCCACGAGGTTTCAGAGTTAGTCGGTGAGGTAGCTGCTTCACTGAACCACGCAGGACAGCTCGAGCAGCAGTTGCAGGTCGCCCAGCACCAGATAGTGGGACTCCAGGAGCAGGTTGCTGCAGCAGTTGTGGCACCTCCAGCAGAGGAGGAGGCACAGGAGGACGCCGTGTCAGAGATGAGTGTTGAGCTGTTTCCTTCAGAGATCCTAGACACCGCTTCCCACCGCGGTAGGAGGTACCGTTAGTTGCCTTACTCGGCATTCCAAGCGTGACAGAGGCGCGCTGGATGCGATGTGGATGACGCATGTGCGTCGTAGTTGTCGACAGGTCCTTAGTTAGCTTGATCTAGGAGCATCATAATAGTTGGTCAGGTGTCGTAGTATTTTGTTGGATGTTACACCCCCTATGTACGCATGAGTGGATTGTACCATGATCTATGTAATGAATGCTCTGTAAGACTTAATTAATGTTATGAATGGATCTGTCAGTTTAATTATTTGGATCTGAGCTACTTTTGTTTCTGCCTGTGCATGTCAATTTAAATTTCCGCCTGATAATGATATTGTATCCTGGATCTAACGGTGGTAATGTTTAATTGGCAGGATGCCGCCGCGTCGCCCGCCGCCGCCGCCACCCCCGCAGCACACTCTGGCGGAGGCGATGCACAACCAGACGGAGCTGCTCAGGACTCTCGTTCAGGCCGTCACCCAGCAGGGTGGCCACCGTCGGGGCCCACAGCCAGGCTGCACCTACGCAGACTTCCTGGCCACTCACCCGCCTGTCTTTTCCGGGTCCACTGACCCGATGGAGGCGGAGGCTTGGCTGCGCACTGTGGAGTCCAAGTTTGGGCTCCTTCCTGACTGCACAGAGGTGCAGAAGACACTGTTCGCGGCGCAGCAGCTTCACGGGGCGGCTGGAGGATGGTGGGCAGCTCACCTTGCCACTCTTCCGGCCGGTCAGCAGTTGACTTGGGCACAGTTCAGAGAGGCCTTTCGCTCGTTCCACATTCCGCCTGGCCTTATGCAGCGGAAGCTCAGGGAATTCCTGGACCTCAGGCAGGGAGGCAGGAGCGTGTTCGACTACGCCCAGGTGTTCAACCACCTGGCCCAGTTTGCTCCAGACCAGGTAGACACGCCCGCCAAGCGGAAGGCGTGTTTCTTGAGAGGCTTGTCTACCAAGCTTCAGTCCCGGCTTGTCCTGAACGCCGGTGGTACCTTCGACGAGCTTGTCAGTGCAGCGATCGTGATGGAGGATGCCATCAGGGCACACCAGGACGACAAGAGGAAGAGGAAGGCAGTGGCACCACAGTCTGGCAGCACTTCAGCCAGGCCACGCCTTGTGTACACCGCTCCCAGTGGACAGAGGTACCTTGCACCTCCACAGTACCAGCGTCAGCAGCAGCAGCAGTTTGCTCAGAGACAGCCACAGCAGCAGCAGCGTCAGCAGCAGCAGCGCTCGCAGCAGCAGCAGGCAGGCAGAGGTTTTCCGTGCTTCAACTGTGGACAGGTGGGGCACTTCGCGCGTGACTGCCGTGCAGCACCTAGGCAGAACAACGCGCAGAGGGCTCCAGTTCAGGCAGCAGGACAGCAGCGCCAGCAGGGCAGGAACGCGCCAGTCAAGACTGGGCGCGTTAACTACACCACTGCAGAGGAGGTTCCAGAGGGTGAGCAGGTTCTAGCTGGTACGTTTTCTATGCGTCACGAGCCCGTGGTTATCTTATTTGATTCAGGTGCATCACATGATTTTATCAGCCTATCTTGCACTCGCCGTTTGGGTCTTGTTCTATCTTCTATGGAGACTCCCTACCTGATCAGTACTCCAGGGGGTCGTGTTGTCACTCGCAGATTTGTTAGTAGAGCCCCTCTTGATCTCGCTGGACAGATATATACCCGACCCATCTCATTGTGTTGGACGGTCAGGGTTTGGATGTGATCCTTGGGATGAGCTGGATGAAGTTCCACAAGGCTGTTCTTGATATATCTCTTCGTTCAGTTCACCTGGATTCCCCTATGCATGGCAAGGCCACTCTTCAGCTATCCTTGTTGGCCACATCGAGACCGTCAGTGCACCAGGCCGTTGGCAAGAGTCTGGATATGATACTTGTGGTGCGTGAGTACCCCGATGTGTTTCCAGATGATTTGCCAGGCTTACCACCAGATCGAGATGTGGAGTTCCGCATTGACTTGCAGCCAGGCACAGCACCTATCTCCAGGAAACCGTACAAGATGGCCCCTAATGAGTTAGTAGAGTTGAAGATGCAGTTGAAGGAGCTATTGGACAAGGGTTTCATTCGTCCTAGCTCTTCACCTTGGGGTTGTCCCGCCTTGTTTGTGAAGAAGAAGGATCAGGCGCTCAGGCTATGTGTGGATTATAGGCCACTTAATGCTGTGACGATTAAGAACAAGTATCCGCTGCCTCGCATTGATATCTTGTTCGATCAGCTAGCTAGAGCTAAGGTGTTCTCCAAGATTGATCTCCGTTCTGGGTATCATCAGATTAAGATCCGTGCAGAGGACATTCCGAAGACTGCTTTCTCTACCAGATATGGGCTCTATGAGTACTTGGTGATGTCTTTCGGTTTGACCAATGCACCTGCTTACTTCATGTACTTGATGAACTCAGTGTTCATGCCAGAGTTGGACAAGTTTGTCGTGGTTTTCATTGACGACATCTTGATCTATTCAGAGACAGAGGAGGAGCATGAGCAGCACCTCAGGATTGTGTTGCAGCGTTTGAGGGATCACCAGCTGTACGCTAAGTTCAGCAAGTGCGAGTTCTGGCTTAGCGAGGTGCCTTTTCTTGGCCATGTTATATCAGCTGAGGGTATTGCTGTTGACCCTAGCAAGGTGCAGGATGTTCTGGATTGGAATGCACCTACGACTGTCTCTCAGATTCGCAGTTTCTTGGGTTTGGCTGGTTATTACCGTCGGTTTATTCCGAATTTCTCTAAGATCTCCAAGCCCATCACTGAGTTGCTGAAGAAGAACATGAGATTTGTGTGGAGCCCGCAGTGTGGTGATGCTTTCCAGAATCTGAAGAAGCTTCTCACTACCGCTCCAGTTTTAGCTCAGCCTGATATCACCAAGCCATTTGATGTGTATTGTGATGCTTCCGGTACTGGTCTTGGTTGTGTGCTGATGCAGGATGGCAGGGTAATTGCTTATGTCTCTCGGCAGCTTAAGCGACATGAAGAGCATTACCCCACTCACGATCTTGAGCTTGCAGCTGTCGTACTTGCTTTGAAAGTATGGTGGCATTATCTGTTGGGAAATCTGGTGCATATCTACACAGATCACAAGAGCCTCAAGTATATATTCACGCAGTCAGATCTGAACATGCGCCAGAGGAGATGGTTAGAGCTGATCAAGGACTATGATCTGGAGATTCACTATCACCCAGGGAAGGCTAATGTGGTTGCTGATGCTTTGAGTCGCAAGGCTCATTGCAATAATCTCATCGCAGCTCCTTATGCAGAGGCAGAGCCTAGTCTTAGAGTGTATGCTTATGGCTCCTTGGCCAATATATCACTTGTTCCGACCTGCGAGATGAGATTGTGGCAGCGCAGAAGAAGGATGAGAAGGTGAATCACCTCAGGAGGAGACTCAAGCTCGGAGAAGCTAGAGTCCAGTGTTTCAGAGAGGATGAGGATGGAGTCCTGTGGTTCAAGGACAGATTGGTAGTTCCTAAGGACTTTGAGTTGCGCAGGAAGATTCTTGATGAGGCGCACTTGTCCAAGTATTCCATCCATCCTGGCAGCAACAAGATGTACCAGGATTTGAGGAGTCGCTTCTGGTGGACCCGCATGAAGCGGGAGGTCGCACAGTACGTTTTTGAGTGTGACACTTGCAGGAGAGTCAAGGTAGAATACATGAAGCCTGCAGGGTTGCTTCAGCCTTTGAGTGTTCCTGCTTGGAAGTGGGAGGATATCAGTATGGATTTCATTGTTGGCTTACCTCTCACATCACAGAAGCATGATTCTATTTGGGTGATTGTTGATCGATTGACCAAGTCTGCTCACTTTATCCCCGTGCACACCCGTTACAATGTGAAGAAGTATGCTGAGTTGTATATTGCTCGGATTCTCTGTTTGCATGGAGTGCCCAAGACCATTATTTCTGATCGAGGCCCACAGTTTGTTTCTCGTTTCTGGGAGCAGCTTCATGCTTCTTTGGGCACCACTTTGATTCGCAGTGCAGCTTATCACCCTCAGACAGATGGCCAGACAGAGAGGGTGAATCAGATTGTAGAGGATATGCTTCGTGCCTGTGTGATACACCATGGCAAGTGTTGGGATGAGAGCTTACCTCTTGCAGAGTTCTCATACAACAACAGCTATCAGGAGAGCATCAAGATGGCACCGTTTGAGGCCTTGTATGGACGTCGTTGTCGGACTCCCCTTAATTGGGTTGAGGCCGGCGAGAGAGTCATCTTCCAGGCAAGGCCCGCAGCTGCAGCAGAGGAGACAGTTGTGGCTGATGTGGAGGTCATTCCCACACCAGATTTAGTGGCAGCAGCAGAGGAGACTGTTCGCCGCATTCAGTCCAACCTGAGAGCAGCCAAGTCTCGACAGAAGAGCTATGCTGATAGAAGACGCCGACCGTTGGTGTTTGCAGTTGGCGACCACGTATACCTTCGTGTCTCTCCCATGAAGGGTGTACGTCGGTTTGGTGTCAGGGGAAAGTTAGCCCCAAGATACGTTGGACCGTTCCAGATAATTGAGAGATGTGGACCCGTTGCTTATAGATTGGAGTTGCCCTCCAACCTCTCCAGTGTTCACAATGTGTTCCACGTATCGCAGCTGAAGAAGTGCTTGAAGGTTCCTAGTGACAGAGTGGTCAGTGGTGTTGAGCAGCTTGAGCCAGATTTGACATACCCCGAGCAGCCGATTGGTATTGTCGATCAGAAGGACCGAGTCACCAGGAAGAGCACTACCAGATTCTATAAGGTGCAATGGAGCAACCACTCTGAGGCCGAGGCCACTTGGGAGACAGCGGAGTTCTTGAACTCCCACTTTCCTGGTTTTCTACCTCCGAGGTGCGTTATTTAGTTGTTCCATTTTTGCATCTTTTTCTTCGCTCTTTCGCCATTCGTTTTTCCTCCTTTCTCCTTAATCTCGGGACGAGATTCTTTTAAGGGGGGAGGGCTGTGACACCCCGTGTCACTAAATTGCAGTTAGTGCACACCCAAATGAACAGAATACACGCAAATTCAAATCATTCAAATTTCGAAATTCAAAGTTCAAACAATGTTCAAAGCATAGCTTGTGAAGGAAGTCAAATTTTTGCACAACAACTCGAGCAACCAAAAATACCAGTGAGTAGCCCTTCTGAAATAAGAATTTTGGAGAATTTTTGGTGATTTTTGAAATTCATTTCGATGCTCAAATAAATCCCCAAAGTTCCAAAAATGCCCAACTTTGACTAGCTGCCATTTGAATTATATTTCGAATTGAGATGCGCATGTTATGTCACTGGAAAGATAATTTCATGATCTTTCGAATGCAACTGGTTTCACAATTTTTGGAGTTCGTTTGCTAGTTCAAATTGCGCGCCAAAGATTGGGGAAAATTCAGTTTGAATTAATTCGGGAAAAACGAAAGATGCCCGAGGGCCCACCTGTCAGCCACCCGTGTCTCACTGCGCGCGTCGGAGCTTTGCCTCCACGTCGCCGACGGCGAACGGCGCCCTCCCGCGGCGCCCGGGCCCGCTCCTCGGCGCGTCGAGCTCCAAATGCGACATCCCCGCCCCTCTCCCGGCTCCCTCCTATCCATTTCTCCATTTCCCCCTCGCTCCACAAGCTAAACCTAGCTGCCGCCCTTGCCGAGCTTGAGCTCCGCCGCCGACGAGCTACTCCGGGCTGAGCTGCTGGGCAGGGAGGCTCCCTTGCGACGTCACCCAGCTCACCATGGCCGCCTTTTCCCCTGTTCCGGGCTGAGGAGCTCGAATCGAGCCGTCTTCTCCGAGCACGGCCAAGTGAGCTCCGCGGCCTCGTCGGGAAATACTCCCACTCCGGTGAGCGCGAACCAAATCCCTCGCAGCCCCAGTTGCGCAAATGCCTCGCGCACATTCCTGGACCTGCTAATCCCCTGTTTCGCAGCTCCTCGCGTCGGAACTCCAACATTATTCCTCGTCGCCGTCGAGCCCCCGCGGCAGTCTCCGACGAGCTCCGCCTTCCGGTGTCCCTCGACGTCGACGTGTTCTTCTCCGAGCTTCCCCATGACGCGGTGAACCTCCTCGACCAACTCCCTTCCGTTCCCGATCCCTGCATCGAGCTCCCGACCTCGCCGTACTTCCGTCAACCGCCGCCTCTCGTCGCCGACGCTACTCCGGCCATCCCCGCGAGCTCCACGTCCCCTAGGTGAACTCGCCGTCCCTCTTTCTTCCTCTTCGTCCAAGCCGCGCGCCGAATGGCCGCCGGAATCGCCATTCCGGCGATGCGCCGCCGCGTTCCGGTGTGACGCCGGCCACCGCACCAGTGACCACACGGTCCCGGATCCGGTGTGCCTGTGCGGGATCCGGTGCACCGTGTTGGTGTGGTCCACCGTGTGCCTTCGCACGCGAGTGGCTGGATCGGGTGTGGCCCGCCAGATCTGGTGCGGCCCCGACTCTGCGGCCCAGTTTGTGGCCCAGATCTGATTGGCTGGCCCAATCTTTATTCTTTTATTGAATTCTTTAAATCTCCAGAAATTCACAGAAATTTTTAAAATCGATAGAAAATTGAATACATCTCAGAAAAATACAAATCCAATTTCTTTGGACTCCATGTAACATCCTCTGTCCAGCAAAAATACCAAAACGCACTTTTGCAGATTGTGTATTTTCTGGAAAATACATCTGTCCAGATCTTGTTTAATTCATTATAAATTATCTGTTGCCCAATAAATCCTGAACTCTTGCATGCCTGTTAAGAATCTGATAACACACCTACAGAGCATTTTTCCACTGTCACATGTTGCCTAATTATTTTCTTATGAATTAAATCATGTTCTGCACTGTATAAATTATTATAAATAATCTGCTCTGCAATAAATCATGAAACTTCACCATAAATTACTTCCAGTGGCACTCTTCACCAGAAAAATGCCATTGGACATAAATCAACCTTCGAAATCACATTATTCATTTAACTTGCCTAAGTTGATTAATAGTAAACTTAATTAAAAGTTAATGAAGGAAATACTCCAGACGAAATTAATTAACAAAGTTAATCATTTGCACTTACAGTGCAAATGACTGTCCTATCAAGTAATTAAATCATGAATTGCATCATATTCTTGCATCTAACTTTGCATTATTTTCCTTGTCATAACGTGTAGTGACAGAGACGACTCCGGAGCCGCTCGACTTCCAGCTGCCGGAGGAGCAGACCCAGGAGGTGCAGGAGGAGCAGCCGCAGCAGGACACTGACCCCGCTGACCCCGTTAGCTACGCTCCTGAGCCAGGCAAGCCCCGGTGCATGCTTCCCTATTTAGGATTTTTATTTTCGCACTTGATTGGGGCTAGTCAATGTTTGTGCATTAGGTTTATTAGGAGTTGATGTGAAACCTTAGAAATGCATTAGGATTACCCTTCCATATCCTACCTTGTGTCCTATTTTTGTAGATGTGGTCTAGGTTACGTTAGAACTTGCTAGGCTTAGTGGCTAGCGGACGGTAGAAGTCGAGTGGTAGGTCCCACTCGCATGTTAGGGACTCCTGGATTGTACTAGCTGGATTTAGGATTTGTTGAGACCGGACGGGGAATTGCTTGTATAGGATGGTTGGAGAAGGCTGGGCCTTCACGGTGGTGTAGCCCCGTCTGTGTCGATTAAGGACCGTCCGTTGTTGGCCCTGTTGAGCAAGTTCGAACGTACTGATCATATGCTAGTGTTTTTATGGGCCTAGTAAACTTAGTAGCTTGGGTTGCCCTGGTGTGCGGCGGAAGCCTGCCCTTTCTATCATGGTATTCGGGAGAGAACGGATGCTTCCCAATCAGGGCGTACGTCTGGGACGGGGACCGTGCGGGAAGGCCTTTCTCGGGAGGGGTTGGACCCAGCCTAGCTTCAGGGGGATCTTCGCAAACAGTTGCCGCATGCGACTTTACGCGTGTGCGGCGTATGGTCAGGTTTTCTCCTGCAGGATGTACATCGATGCCGCCGCTCTCGGTCAAGAGCAACCTTGCTCACTGCGTCACATCGTAGTGTGAGATGATTGATGATATGATGCTAGTCTATTTACATTACTGTTATTTACATTGCTCTATATATACTGTCACTGCTGATGTATTATTACTTTATACATGTTTTAGAGATATGCACACTGTTTTACTGGTTAAGTACTTATCTTGAAGGATAAAACTTGAAAGTAAGGATCAAGTATTTAGTGCGAGTTATGCTATTGAGTCAGCCACCCCTTTGTAGCCTTGCATATTAGGAGTCGGCTGTAGATAGCCAATTTGACGGGTAAGACTTGCTGAGTATTAGTTGCTCAGGGTTTGGCTCTTTATGATTTTGTTGCAGGTAGCACCTTTATCCCCGACTCTACGGGTGGAGGTGGACAGTGGGATGGCCAGCTTCCCTATGGTTGGACAGCCCACTGGGAGACTGAGGAGTGATCTCCTCTCGAGTCCGCATCTTCATGGCTTTGGATGCGGGTTCCTGTGTATCGTGAGCGCGTGCGCTTGTACCTTTATTTCTAGACTTGTATCGTTTATTTCCGCTGTGCGACTCTGTGTTTTAAATGGATTAATGTAACTACTTAAAGACTTAATTTGTGCTTTTTATATGCTGTACTGTTGCGTCTGTTCATCAGCGCTTGACCAACTCGATCCTGCGAAAAGCGGAGACGCTTCAGACTTGCTCGTCGACGTCTGCTTATTAAGAGACACGCCTGCTGAATAGAGAGCGGCCTCTTGTTCACCGGATAAAATAAGGAGATGGCAGAGGATCTCGACGAGCCTTTTGTAGGAGAACTGGTCGGAGCGGGTCCCCTCTTGCTCATGACACTCCACGGAAACGTGCGCGGTCTAGATGTGACGCAAGACTTGTCGGCGCCTCCGTCTCGCGACCCGCCGGACAATGCGATGTCCGAGTCCGCCGTTGCGTCCCGTCGAACGGCTTTGGCCGCCCGCGGCGGCCATGATTGTACCAAAGCAGAGCAGTATAGTCCACAATTATTTTGGCGATCACGCCGGCAGATTCCCGAAGTCACCAAAGGCACCTCGTTGTCGACGGGAACGCCGCTTACCACTTAACGGATAACGCCGGTAAATCCTAGAAAATTCGCTCCCACCGAGAGTCGAACCCAGGACCTCAAAGATGTTACTTGGGTGCCTTAACTACTAGGCCAAGACCCCTTTCACGGCCAAACCGTTGTTACTTAGTACTTCCATCGCCAGTGGGCTTGGCTTCTCTAGCCCATGACAGATTGATAGGTTTAATGGACGCAACGGCGTTTCGACGGCTCGGCCCGGCCCAGATACGTAGCCGTGGCTACCTCTGGTGGATAAGCGCCGCCGCGGTACAGTCCATGGATGACTGACTGCCTTTTTCCTGCAATATGTCTGGGCGACGGCCAACGTTCGTTGATATCACAGCTTTTCCTGGTGGAAGCTATCGGATAGGATGACCATTTCTTTAGCCGCAAATGAAGGAAATCAAATTCCTTTCTATCACGGGAGCAAAGCAGTTGGTAAATTCCTTTCCCTGATGTTTTCGTTGAATCGATTTGTTTATTACAGAGTTCCTTTCTCTAACCCATGAAGTGAGGACACATGTAGCAGTAGACGCAGGGTAATTCCTCGAGGGATGTTTTTCCTGGACGCTTGTCTTATTCCCTGCTGAATCTTCCAATGCAGTTGGTAGTACCTGTCTCAACGTTTCAATCTAGAACATCCTTATCTACTCATATATAAGACGCCAAGATAATAAACAGCATAAAGTCTCGCCGGGTCACTATCGTCTTGGCATGTCCTTAGTTCTTTTGTTTTTTTATTTCGCGCGATTTGGCATATCCTTAGGTTGACTTATAATAGCAGCAGTAATCTGGAAAGCCTTTTCTTCTGAAGATAACTATGACCAGGAGAGGCTCATGTCCATACTGAGATTTTGTGAAACATGGCGGGAAACATGAAGTCATTTAATGGTTCATTGGCATCAAGTTCAACAAGTCTAAGGAGTGCGAGAGGCACGGCCGGCTCGTCGCCGCCGACCAGGCGTCAAACCTTCACCTTGGGAACCCGCTCATGATCGGCACGCAGCTCCACAACTCGATACCGCCTTGGAAGAGAAAAAGGGACCTGATTTACGAGAAGAACTTCAAGAGTGTGTTTGGTTGTAAGGATAGGGTGGGACGGGACGGGACGGGATGTTTCTATGTTTGTTTCAGGTGCCATGGCGGCATGCAACGGTTCCAATAGAGAATATTCTAGCTAGATGCAATATGGGTTGGTTTGTCAAAGACGGCCAAATAGATCTGTCCCTTCCGAACGGCTTGAGCCATCTTCCTCTTCTTGATGATGCCTGTCCCATCGGACGTTCATCGCTAACGCCTACGGCAAAATGAGGAAATTTGTAGTTAGTGGTCGATTGGATGCCGTCTGTACATTGCTGAGGCTCTATCGCTAAAGAAATTTTTGTACTTGCTAATTTCTTTTTGTTCTCCTAGTTGATTGGAGGATCGAATTGATTTCCTGATGGTAGGAATCGAGCTCATTGCTGTCGAGGCTCGAGATTGAGATTCACATTGCGAGCTATGCGGCAATGGCGAACAGAGCTTGAAGCAGACCGCCAGCAGATTTGCCCACATTAGGAGGTGCAGGATGTCGTCGTCACCGCTCTCGAACATCGTACGACGTCCAAGAACTCGTCGTCGCAGAATGGAGATCGGGTCACTTGGATCCAATCCGCGCGTGTGTTGTGCTCTCGTGTGTGTTAGATTAGTTTTTTTTTGTTTTTCTTTTATCTTTTGTGTAGAAATATGCACGCATGTAAATTTGTAAATTCAGTTAGATGGATGAGATGTTTATTGTGCCTATACTTTAGGACATATCGTTGCCTTTTTCTTCATCGTCGATTCACTGAACTAATTGATATACTCTCCATTTTGAACTCGATAATTATGTTGCAGAGAAAATTATTATGAACTAGATATCTTTGCTATTGTGGTATTTATGTCTACCAAATGTTAATGGTAGATGCAACATTTAAAAAAAAATAAGATTTCATTCTCAAATGATCATTTACATGGTAATCTTCGAATAGTACAATCTTTTATGATCAATTTTCATATGTATAGTTTCTCAAACCATTTAGGGACATTACAGACATTTTCACAGTTTTTTCACAGCAACGACAGTTTTACCAAACGGCTTTCAGCTTTTTTTACAGCCACAGCCAACAACAGTTTTTTCTCACAGCCACAGCACAACCAAACACACCCTAAGTCCAATTGTGCATGCAGTAGCATCTAGGATTAACCGCATCCTGTTTAAAGAAAGATTACACTCGGAACCATTTGCGTCGTTCGGAGTGTGCTCTTAGGAGAGGGAGCAAGGCACTTCAATTCGTTGCAAGAAAATGCAATTCGTCCCTACAAAAATTAGCAATAACTAAGTTATGTCTTTCGCAATCAATATGAGGGAAGATGTTTTTCTTATTGTGCCTCCACATTCGGTCTCAAAGCTTAGAAATTACCATGTTAATCGGAGAAAATAATAAGAAAAAAATTACCTACCACTACCATTATAAAACAATTAGACCAAAGGAACCCAAGTGTTTTAATAAAAATACCATTATGAGTCTAAAAATAGCTAAATTAAGAATAATAAAAAATAGCAAAAAAATATCCCTAACACCTATTATTAAACTACCCACCATGCCATTATGAGTGAAAAATAACTAAATTCGGAATCATAAAAATAACCAAAAATACCTTTCCCACCTATTTTCAAATTACCCGACATGCTATTATAAGTCCAAAATAAACTATTGTCAAATTGAAAAAATAACTAAAAAGAGCCCTAATTCTTATTTTTATGCCCTACCAACATGGGTCCAAAATAGCTAAATTTTGGAATAATAAAAATATTCAAAATACACCTCTATTCTAAATACACCATTACAAAAAATACACCTCCTATGTCTTGCAAGCATGGCACATTGTCTTATTTTTGGTATGACACATTTTCTTCAAAAGATTCTATTTATTTGTAGGACAATATGTTTTTTTCCTACCATAACATATGTTAGTTTTTTAGCATGGCACGTATGAACCGACCTCACTTCTGAAACAAAATTAGGTCTCTTTGGGCTCTATGTGGATCTTTTTTTTAAAACATACTTTCTAAATAGAAAATAATACCAATAATATTGATAAATTTGTGCATTTAAAGTCTCGACAGTGACAAGGTAATATATCTAACTTAAGTACCATAAGTTCGTATCGTATTGTACCCATAATTCGTCTATTATTCTAACACACTTACACCATACTTACCTGCTCACTACGAGTTCACGGTTACCTTGCTAGCCAGTTTGTTACAATATTGATTTTTACATGCTACTTATGACCTGGAAATTGTATAGATAAAGACTACATGATATACTCCTATTTGATTGGTTGGATCCTATAATTGGATCAAGCTCCAATTAGATTATAAATCAAGCATAATGGGTTAGCTAAAACAACAATTCATATGTTTCTACTATTTTACAAATATAGAGTATGAAATAAATAAATAAAAATAAACTATGTTAAAATTTTGAAATAATATAAAAATATTTTAAATAGTATAATAAGTCTATCCACGCAAATGCACGGGCATCCATACTAGTTCTATATATTCTTTTAATATAAACCACTATGCTTTTTAATTACCAAGGCTTCACGCACGATCGATAGCAATCTAACAGGCACTTCACTGATCTCAGTGGGAAACTTGGAAGGACGAGGTTTCGGATTCCATTGTTATCATCCACAAAATGCGAATGTTTACAGAGATGGGGGATTTTACTTGAGGAGCGGGATGTCATCATCTGGATGACTTGATGTCTTTGAAAGCCTAAATAACTCGCTGAATGTTTACTTTGCGGACATGACTGGGCAGCGCGATGCACTTCCTATACGGCCAACCCCCTCTGTCCTTGTTTTGGTCAACACGCTTGGTTTCACGCGCGCATTCTTTGATCAGAGGTCATGAAAGGTTTAGCTGGAGTATTTCACAAAAATTCTTCGATGAGAGGTCATGAAAGGTAAGGGCCGTGCCGGCCGGGCAATCCTAGCGTTGGGCGTTCACACTGCCGTCTGCCCTTTCCATATTTATTCAAATAAAAATGACCGT